>VDFB02329177.1:0-61140 GCA_007258455.2 Sequoia sempervirens | reverse complement strand
GTAACAAGTTGCCAAGTATATTAGAAAATGACTATTGGAATTTGGAATATCGCCATCTACTTGCATTATTATCAAATCTCATGTGTTATTCACAAGATAGAAGGTAAAGAGACAGGTGAGGTGCAAATACATAACTTAAGAGACGGAAAATTAATGTACAACATTTCTGTTTGCTGGTGAGTTTCTAGAGACGCGCTCAAGTTTGAAGTTAAACTTCACCACGATTAATGGGAAGCTCTTTGTTATGTTAGTAAAAGACAATATTTTATTTTCAAGCGTTGCAATTGTGATAGATTGTCAAAAGAATCGAGCAGATTATTTAAATCTTTAAAATTCCTATCATGTTTAAGCGCTGCAGCTTAGACAGGTTGTCAATGAAATAAGAGAGATCATTTAAACTTTTAAACTTCCTATTATGCTCAAGCTCGCGGCTAAGGCAAGATGACAAAGAAATCAGAGGAATTATTTAAATCTTTAAACTTCCTATAAACTTCAAGTGCGCGGGTGAGAGGACTGAAAAGAAGGATAAGGTTTAGGCAGAAAAAATGACAACCGATTTTAACCAAAACACAACATAAAGCTTAAGGTATTCACTCCTTCGTATCTCTCCTTTCGCAATTCCTATTATCAATTCACAGTTATAATGATATCAATGCAATGACAACTTAAGATCTTGAACATATTGCATCGTGAAGATAGGATGTCAGAACCAAAAGCTAAAGTTTGTAGAAAATATTTATATTGAAATCTAATGAAACCCTTAGATATTCAAGAAGACCCAACAGACAGATTAGATGAAGGATAAATCTTGAGATATTGTTAGGCATTGCCAGAGGCTACAATAAGAATGACTCACCATTCAAGCCTGAATCTACGCTTGGCTACTCGAGGGATTCTAATCTTCTTTGTGCAAGCCTCTCCCGTGCAGGATGCCTCTGTCTTTTCCCCCCATTAGCTAAATTTATTTTGCAAATTCACCAATTCTCTTCGACTTCCAAATGCTCAAAAGGTGAAGTTTCTTTCCAGCTTTTCTTGTTTTAAAACCCTTCAGCTTCCTATCTCCTTATCCAATTATATTTCTTATTATAATAATTATCTTTTCAAGATTATTTTGTTCATAATTATTATTAACTTCAATTTAACACAACAATTTAAATCAATTTATCTAATAATATCACTTTTACTTTTAACGAATTAGTTTAATTTGATCATTTGTTCTAAATCATTTAATTTAATTTAATTGATTATTATTTTAATTTCTAATTATATTTTAAATAACCTTGCAAATCACTTATGATTTAATTAATTATATAAACATGACTACTAACATATGACATTTTTCACACCATCAAATAACACAGTAATCAATGAAGCACACACAAATACTCACACAAAGGTCCAGAACAACCAACACAGAGGGGCACTACATCATCCTAGATAGTTATAATATAAAAAAAAGATCAAATTATATTAAGATACCATGATCATGTAAAAATACCAAACACATAGTACACACACAACTTTTGAAAGCATAAGATGTACTTGTAAAAAAAATTATTAACTAAAAATCCATAGAGGGCCCATAAAATATTATATGTGAGTAAGAGAATAATATATGTACAAGACTACCATATAGGCTTACAACAAAGTCATATAGGCATACAATGTCATGTGACAGTAATACAAAAATATGTGTATGAGAAGAATTTTACTAGTACTTAAGGAAAATATAATGGATTATCTTAAATGATAAGAATTTAACTATTATTTCTAATGTAGGATGACTAGAAAATATAACAACAATTAATTCACACCAAGGAAATATAACTTTGTAACTTAACAACTAGAACAAGAAACAAAAAGTACTAAAATATAACTATATTTTAAATAAATAGGAACTCAAATACTACAGAAAGAGGGGAACCTAGTGCTAGACGATAAATTCATTAGCCTTAGATGCCAACATGTAATGCAGACTACAATACATTGCATTGTCATCTCGACATATTCAGTTAGAAAATCCTACAGAATGCTTGTTACCAATTTATAGAATGCTCCAACCTACACAAAAAGAGAAACATGAAAAATATGGGGGGTTGTCTCAGGGATTTCCTCAGTAAAACCTTGTTTTAGTATTTCTACCTCCACAAAATGCCAAATTGGATTGATAAAAAGATAATGATAAATGATTGCTTTTAAACCCTAGTGATATTAAGAATTCAAAAATAGTGATGCAAGATAAACTAGAGATATGGTGTCAACCTTGGTCTATGGGAAAACCACCATGAGATTGTATGAATTTTGATAAATGATCAATGATAAATTAATATTCAAAGATCACTATTCTACTAGTGCAAAATAATAAATTGAAAAGAGGAAAATAGAGCATTATTAATAGCCTTGGCCTTCCTCTCTTGAGATTCACAATGGATTTTTCAATGAGAATTGGTTAAGGAAGCTTGGACTATTTTATTTTTTTTGTTAGGCTGTAGGAATCGGGTAGCACGACCCCCTATAAACTGTTGTGCGCCTGGTAAACTTTTTAATGTGACCGGCAGTGCTGGCGTGACACGGCCTCCGGTACCACGGGGGTGGGGGAGACTAGACCTCATGACCAACCTCCTGCAACAGGAAAGATTTAGCCAACCGAGCTAGGGCCCCAACCCAAGGAAGCTTGGACTGTTGCCAACACAAGTAGACTGCAATTATTTTGAGTTCTTGTTGTGAGAAAGATTCAATGGTTGTGTATGTCAACAAACTTTCATGTAGTTGAAAAACACTTGCTTGAGAGAGTGAATTTTATTTTGCATATAATAAAAAGGAAAGGAGTTTTGTTTGGTTGAACAAGCATGAGTATTGCTTATTCTTCTATGTAGGCATTATGACTATGTCATAAACAAACCATACAAAACATGCACTTTTGAATCTCAAAAATTCCCAAGATGCTAGTGCCTCATGCAAACGTCTACATGTACTATTGTAGTTTAGAGGAATTCATAGATTTTGAAATCATATATTGATAATGCTTTATATTTTTCAATCATGGAATCAAAATCTTGATCATAATATCAAAATTAAAGCAGGTGCAAATCATGAGTGTGAAATTGTAATATGCAATTTTTGGCACTACAATATATGCAAACTTCCATATAGGCATAGAAAAATTCATAATGTACAATCAATCCTCCCCATTGGAAGAGAATATTTTATGACCCTTTAACTATCAAGTGGATGGAGCGGAGAGGCAAGAAATGATGGTTTTTTTCAAAGTCCTCGACTTAATCTCCTCTCATAACTTTTTTGGAGCTCCAACTAATACAATTAAAATATACATAAATTAATTTATAAAAAATGAATTATAGAATGACATGTATAATGGAATAATTACTCATCACCAACTAATAATATCTCTCAAGCAATATTTTTCTCTCTCCATCCATCTAAGGGGTGGGTGCACAAACTAGAGTTGTGGCCCTCTATCACAAGCATCAAGAAACAAATTAAATTACAAATGAATGTCATTCATATTTGCACTTTAATATACATGTGATAAAAACAACAAATATGATATGTAATTTACTAATTTGGCCCATGCCTCTATCAAAGGCATTGAAGATAAAATTGTTATGTCAACACCCTCCTCCATTGTGTTATAAGTATTAGGATGAGTATGAAATGATATCATAAATTAAAATTGAAATAATGTTATTTTAAATTACTAAAACCTACCTAACAATATGCTACAAACATAATGATTAAAAATAGTCAAGCTTACTATTTTTCCTTGGCTACTTTCCAAAAAATACTAGCTATAGTACTATATTCCCATACACCTCTTATGGCTATAGTATACTATGTCCATGAAGAATTGCAATTGTGAGGGCTAAATTTTGAAAATGGATTTCCTTAAATGACTAACATTTATTTTTTTCTCTATTTTGAATACAACAATAATGACCATGATGACAATAAATTTGATTAGGATTAATATTATTTTTTAGAATTGTAAGAGTTCCTTTGATATTCTCTCTTCATTTTATCATATTCAATAGTAAAAAATTTGTAGCATCAAGGGTATAGTAAAAAATGTCAATGAAGACCTTCCAATCTATGATTTACACACAAAAGGTAGGTTAGGGGCTCTCAACCTTAATTCTAATTTAGTCTATGATCATTTTGGGGGACATTTAAAATAAGAAACAATTATCTTTTTGTTTTTTACAAAATGGATTATACATTTTGAATTGACATATCAAATTAACAAAAAAAATTGAGCCTAAAAATGTCATCATTTTGAATAACTTTTCACATGATTTCCCCCATTGCTATTGTTTGGCTCACCACAATCTTACATTCACCCAATAAAAACTCTAATGGTGAGACTAATATAATAATAGAAAAATATATACTTAGAGATGATCTTTGTGATGTTGTGTTGATGAAGAGAGGATTTAATACTCTCAAAACCCTCTCTAAAAACCTCTCAACAAAAGCTAAATTTGAAAATAAAACTTGCAATTTAAAATTCAGAAATTTTTCTTGCATAGGAAAATATTAATTTTCTTCATTAAAGAAATCTGATTACAAAATATTTCAGTCATTAATGGACTGATATGCAGCAAATAATCCTCCTGCAGGCATCACATATGCAAGGAAAAACATTCAAATACATTACTATGCTCAGTTATGTGAGCTCTTGCATACAATTTCATCTCTTAACACTACGACATCATCTGTAACCTATGTAACTTCAATCCAATTGTTCTGAAACCTCCATGGACTGTTGTAAATCAGTCCAAACCTGCAAATAACAATCAAAAAATATCCTCCAGAGAAAGCTACGCCTTCATGCTTCCTCCCCCCAGAATTTTCCTTCAAAACTCTTTTATTGCTTCATAAATTTATGATTCTTCACCACTATGTCAAGGAATTAATTTCATTTGCTTTATTTTCCTTCCCCAATATGGCACACCTATTCCTATAGCTACAAAAATTGGACTTTAAAAGATAATTAAAACTTATTCAAACCCACTCACAACAGCCTCACAAAGATAGGTTTTTTCAGTTTTCTTTCCCTCCTCTTTTTGACTCTTGAAAGGAACGAAGGAAAAATCATCTTGGGCACCCACTTCTCCAATCCCTAATTTTTAGGGATCAACATTAATTATTTTAAAACTCCTTATTCAATTCCCAATGCCTCATATTTCCATTTAAATATTTTGCAAATAAATGTCTTTTTTTAAAACTCCTTATTCAATTCCCACTCACAACAGCCTCACAAAGATAGGCTTTTTCAGTTTTCTTTCCCTCCTCTTTTTGACTCTTGAAAGGAATGAAGGAAAAATCATCTTGGGCACCCACTTCTCCAATCCCTAATTTTTAGGGATCAACATTAATTATTTTAAAACTCCTTATTCAATTCCCAATGCCTCATATTTCCATTTAAATATTTTGCAAATAAATGTCATTTAAAAAAAAAACTGCTTTTCTTGCTTTTTTGCCCACTAGCCAACTTCAATGTGCAAAGGAGATTTTTTTAGACTATTTTAATTATTCAAAAGTATATCATTTTTCCTCTCATCATGAAATTAAAGCCAAAATTAATTTACTCAAAAATCCAAAAAATGATGAACCAAAATTAACCTTTTTTTGTTTGATACAGGATTGCTAATTACCATAGATGCTCTTGCATCAAATACCTAAGGTAATTTGAAAATTTTCATGAGTTGAACTCATAAAAATGTATAAATCATGTGTGTGTTCTTCATCCATCTTTCTTCCTTATCCATCTATTTCTTCTTCTTCACCTTGCTATACCATGGTTCATCTTTCCATCCCACTTTATCACTCTCAACACCTGCACTCAAATTAGCATTAACAAATTTATGGAAATCAATGAATTATATCTGCATAATTTTCTCACCTAGTTCCCCTTTACCCTCTTCTTCTATGTCAACAAAATTCATCATACCTCGTTGTATTTTATCTTGTAACTAATTATTGTTGCACCTTACGATCTCTCTTTCTTCACTTCCTTTTACCATTTCACCCTCACAAAAATTAGCCTTATTAACAACATTGACAAAACTTGATAAATCAACAATTACCTCTATTTTCTTCCCCTTGCTCACTGCTACAAATTTTTCTCCTTCAAATAGGCATGTATCAGCTGCAATCTCTTTCTTTTCATCATCTTCTTCTATAATTCCTCCCTAAAATATTTTTTCTATTTTTCTTATCTCCTCTTTCAACAGGAGACTATCTTCTTCTTCATCATTCCCTTTGTCAAATTAAGGACTATCAAAATATATTCTTTGAATTGATACAACATCATCCAAAAATTCATCTACCTCTTTTGCATTTAAATTTTCACTAACATAATTAAATGATACCTCTTTTTCTACTATAGTATCCTTCTTCTTTTCACCATTTTCCTTCACGCTATCCTCAAAGCATACTTCTGCAATATTCCCTCCCTCATGATCACCTACATACACAACTATGAAAAACTTTGTCTTTATTCTTTTTCATTTCGTTAAACACTTTCCACACACTTTCAACTTCAACCTCTCGAGTATAGACTGCCTCACATTCAGCGATCGGTCTACACACCACACACATTCCACCCTCAGGTCCTGGTGCAAACTGCCTCCAATCGGCGCTTCTGCCTACACACTCAGGAACACTAGCTCTGATACCACTGATGAAGAGGGGATTTAATAGTCTTAAGACCATCTCTAAAAACCTCTCAACAAAAGCTCAAACATAAAATAAAACTTGTAATTTAAAATTCATAAAATTTTCTTGCACAGGAAAATATTGATTTTCTTCATTAAATAAATTTGATTACAAAAATATTTCAATCATTAATGGACTGATATGCAGAAAATAATCCTCCTACATGCATCACATATGCAAGGAAAAACATTCAAATACATTAGTATGCTCAGTTATGTGAGCTCTTGCAAACAATTTCATCTCTTAGCATTACGACATCATCTGTAACCTTTGTAACTTCAATCCAACTATTCTGAAACCTCCATGGACTATTGTAAATCAGTCCAAACCTGTAAATAATACCCAAAAAATCTCCTCTCGAGAAATCTATGCCTTCATGCTTCCTCCCCCCAGAATTTGCATTCAAAACTCTTTTATTGCTTTGTAAAATTTTGATTCTCCACCACTCTGTCAAGGAATTAATTTCATTTCCTTTATTTTCCTTCTCCAATATGGCATGCCTATTCCTATGGCTGCAAAAATCAGACTTTAAAAGATAATTAAAACTCATTAAAACCCACTCACAACAGCCTCATAAAGATAGGCTTTTTCAGTTTTCTTTCCCTCCTCTTTTTGACTCTAGAAAAGGCACGAAGGAAAAATCATCTTGGGCACCCACTTCTTCAATCCATAATTTTTAGAGATCAATATTAATTATTTTAAAACTCATTATTCAATTCCAAATGCCTCATATTTCCATTTAAATGTTTTGCAAATAAATGTCTTTTTTTAAAAAATAAACTGCTTTGCTTGCTTTTTTGCCCACTAGCTAACTTCAATGTGCAAAGGAGACCTTTTTAGACTATTTTAATTATTCAAAAGTATATCATTTTTCCTCTCATCATGAAATTAAATCCAAAATTAATTTATTCAAAAATCTAAAACTGATGAACCAAAATTAACCTTTTTTTTGTTTGATACATGATTACCAATTACCATAGATGCACCTGCATCATGTCCACAAATTGATTGACATACAAAATGCACTCTTGAGCAACTTTTTTATATTTGAATGCAAAAATGGGAGAATTGAAATTAATGTACTCCTATAATCAAAATCAATATATCTCAAAAATATGTTTCAAGGGAGGACCACTATCAAAAAGAAAATGAAATCATAGGTCCATCACCTTTGAATGATCCCAATGAAATTTAAAAATACATATAAGCCCCTACATGGTTAATGAAAATTGATGAGAAGATAATGAAAAATTTTGAATGCAAGAAGCCCCTACATCCCTACATATTAGTTGATTGTGTGAAATTTAAAAAAAATGATGAATATTTTGAAAATACTACCTCAAGTGAACAATGCTATCTTTTTTTTCTAATTACTAAAAATGTACAATTTGAGATCTTTAAGTTTAAAAAAAATAGACATAGAAAACTATTATTTCTAATATTTTGAATGCAACCACATATATTACCAAAATTTGTAGGGATAAAGATAAAAGGTGGTGTGTAGAGCAATAACCATTTCAATAGTAAGTAAGCTCTCAACCAAGTCTTGATTGTTGAGGCAAACCTCACTTGAATTTAACATATATCGTGAAAACATTGTTAAAAAACTAGCATTATTTGATAAAACTAGATAATTCTCTTCTAAAAATGATACAATATTTTATTGGAAGAATACCAATTCCATAATGTGCAATAGGAATCTAATTGATACCACAAGGAATCTAATTGAACAATTTTAGCACTATAATACTAAAGTGTCACCTTTTGTAAGATATGTTTTAAAAATAAGATGTGGTAGTCAAGAGCACACACCTTATCCCAAACATTGCCTATAATATAACCAAAAATAATGTACAATCAATTTTCCAAGTCTCATTCAGGTTTCATGATTCTTGTAAACCCTTCATATTGTTTGTCTCTTAAATTCATAATACATATTGTTGTAAATATCATTTGGATTTTTGTATGTATCGTTCAACCTATTATTTCATATTCATTCTACTTTACACACTAATGGAATGTATCTTAAGATTTGTTATATTTATTTAGATTTGATAGTGAAGTACACATTAAAGAGAGGAGGTGAAGGTTCTAGGTGTGATTTTATAAGTAGACAAGTAGGCGTGATTAACTTTATTACATATTTCAAGAAAAATCCTTTTTAAAAGTATGTAAAACATAGTCACAAGTCTTATTGATTAGATAAATAATCTAAGATGAGTAAGGATCTGATATGTGTCAGAACCATTTTTGTCTAAATTTAATTTTGTAGAAAAATACATATTAAAACCATAGAATGAATTGTAAGATCATAGTACTCCAATTGAATTCAGATTGCTATTATTGTTCACATCATATATATTAAAGTGATGAAAACATTAAATCTAATATTGTTATAAAATGAGTTTAAATAAAAAATAGGATTTTCTTTATTCATTAATCAGGCTTGAACAACACTCTCTTTGAATTAATTCTAAGAAATTCAAACCCAACTTCCTTTTCTAATTTTAGATTATCTCCCTATGCAAAACAATCTACACGATCTTCTCAAAATAAATCACTTTCAAACATGCTCCCCTCATTCCCATAATAATTTTGGAAGATAAAAGGGAGCTTTGCTCAGAGTCATGAGACTTTGAAATGTATTTTAGTGGCCCATGAGGTCCTTCATTTTATATACAAATAAAAAATCCTCTCTATGATCATGAAGTTAGGCATGATAAAATCCTATATGATAGTGAACTAGAATTTTCTTGTTGGGTTGCTTGAAATATTTGTTTTTTTTTTGCAAGAATTGGTGTAAATGGATATCATTTTGTATCTCTAGTCCTTCATTTTCAATCCTCCTAAATGGACCACCTAGTGGCTTCTTCTCTTGTTCTTAAGAGCTCAAGAAAGGAGGTCCCGTCTCCCCATTCCTCTTCGTAATCATGCCTAAAGCCTAAAGTAGATTAATTTCACTTGAAAATAAGGAAAAAATTAGTGTGGTAAATTATGTTCATAAATCACTTTCTAGATTTGATTAGCCATAGTTTATTGTGGATGACACACTAATTTTTGGGCAAGTCATATTGGATCATGAAGTCAAGATAATTGAGTAATTATAGACTATTGTGCATTTTTAGATCAAGTAGTAATTATAGATAAATAAATAAATCTTCTTCAATGTTGCACTTAGATATGGAAATAAAATTTCATATTTGTTGGGTTTTGTATTTGTGATAGCCTTCCTTGTAAATACTTGGGTATCTCCATATTTACTAGAAATAGTAAGAAAAAATATGGAATAGTTTTTATATTTCAATCACAAGAAATATATTATCTTGGAAAGGAAATTTCTCATAATGGATGGAAGAATTATGATGAAAAAAATAGTGCTAAATGCAATCCTTATTTACATGATGGCAGTCTTAAAGATCCCCAAAGATATTATTCTTAATGTTGAAAAGTATATTGGAAACTTATTTTAATCAACATACCCAAAAACAAAAGAAAAATAGCATTAATTTCTTGGGAGAAGTGCACAACCCAAAAATGAATGGTGGTGCAGGTAAATTCACAATTTAGAGGCTCAAAACATGGCTTTGAGGACAAAGTTAGCATGGTTTTTATACTACAATAATAAATCCAAATGATGCAAAATTATGAGGTATAAATACTTAGATTAAATGGAGAAATCTTAAATAATACCCACAATAGAAAACCCTCCTAGATCAAAAATTAGAATTTCTTGATAAACTACCTTGAAGTCTTACTCCTTTACCCTTCTTGGGTCATTCATAATGTTGAGAAGGCTCTATTTTTGGAAGACTCGTGGAATGGTTAACAACCTCTTTGTCAATATTTTTTAATTTACAAATTAATATTTCCATGAGAATTAAAATGGAAAAATATTGATTCTCGTCATTTTTACTTCAATAAAAAATCTTTGTATATAAATAACTTAAAAAGAGACAAATAATCTATTAAAAAAAGGAGTATGAGATAGGAAGATACTCTATGAAAGAGGGATATCAAGTTATAATTTAGAACAACTACCAAAATTATTCACCAACATATTTGTTTTGAAGCCCCTCATGTTTGCCAAAGGTTGGTGCCTTTTCTTGGCTAGCTCTAAACAATAGAATATTGACCAATATGAGACTTGGCAATCATGCATTTTTGTTCTTTGTGGTAAAGCATATGAAGATACTAATCATATGAATTGTTAAAATATACCTTTAGTAATAATTTTTTGAAGTGGCTATAAGCCAAGAGAGGCTAGGTTTGCCTCCTACATAATACACTATTTTAACATTTCTAAAGTTAGCCTATACATTATAAATAATCCATTTATACTTGTATCTAGGAAATCAATCCATCTTAAATCATATGACATTTATGGTTAGAGAGAAATAATAGAATCTTTAAAAAAGCCTTGCACAAGTAATTTTAAAAATGGAGAGGGCTATTTCCGAAATAGTAATGACCAATGTCAACAAATATCACCAGTAGCATACCATAAGTCATGTATGCTTAAATTAAAATAATCTTAATAACACTCCACATTCTTTCTTAACTATTTATTGTATATAATTTTGAGATAAATTATCACCTTTGATGCATCATAATTTTTTCATTTTCTAATGGACTATATTATTTTTATTGAGAAATAAATAAACTATATATTTGGGTTCTAATGCCCTACTACTTTTTATGCATGAATACGTATATATGTGTCTACTCCCTTGATATTATTACTTATATTAAATGAAATTTTATTGACTACGAAGCAGTTGATCTTAACTAGTTAAATCATTGAGTTCCCATTGTGGATACCCACGTTCAAATCCCAAAGCAATATTAAATATGGAATCTAAGTTGCGAGTCTTAGTCTTTTATAGTTGGCTTCTATTGTGGAGGTATTTTCTAAGTAAATAATTTTTTAAGTTGTGACTCTTGGTCTTCCATGGGTGGTTTCTAGTGTGGTTTCTCAAAATGAGCTTGTACTAGTCCCATGGCTGTGCTTGCAAGAGCTTGTATTGTTCTCATGTTGATGCTTGTATGCGTAAAATATGTATAAATAATTAATAATTTTAAAACACCTTCATTGGCACAAATGAAGATGATGACAAACAATAAAGATAGATTATCACATGGTGAGAAGTACTTCTAGAATAAAATACTGTGCACAATAACGAAGATACATAATAGAATAATTAGATCATGTTGTGCAACAACTAAGATACTTTGTGTAGCAAGTGAGATATGTTTTACAACAAATAGATTATGGTGTGTAGCTATTGAATTATTTTGTGCATAAATTGGGATTCCTAATTATTTTTAACCCAATAACACCTTTGCCTTAGCCCATGATGTGACTAAATCTCTCATTTTGATTTTTTTTTTATAGTGTAAAACTTGTGATATTTTTTATTAAAATAACTAGATTAACCTAAGGTTGGTGTATGTATGGGTTTTGGGATGTGAAACCTCTTCCATTAGAAAACTTATCTTTTCTCTTTACGAGGGTTTTAAAAGCTCAAAAAAAGTTATTTTATTCATTTATTATGTGAAATTAAGTCCATAGGTTAAGTAACTATGAGATGGGTACTTGTTGGGCTATAATTTTTTATTTGGGTAATATTTGGCTCTTCCAATCTCTTTGGGAAGAATGTGACATGACTTAACATGGAATAATGACTTTCCAATATCCAATCTTAGCATTCCTAGGATCTTGTGTATGCGGGGTTATGTAAAGTACAACCCCATTCTAATGTATCACATGTTTGAGTACATGAAGGTAATGTAACATTTTGGGGTTTGTGTAAAAGGGTTGAGGGAGATGATTTGGAGGACATGTGTCACCTCTTGATAGGAAGAGTATGAGTGACATGACACTCATTGTTTTAATATATTTTTAAAAGTTGAAAGGATTCATTTGTTAGTTTTTTTTATATTATATTTGGGGAGAGATAAAGAGACTTGATATATTGGATATCTATGAGAAGAAGCTTGGGGAGGAGCTTCTTCGGATGAATTTCAACAAGGAGAATCTCAACATACTTGGAAGCCATTAGATATAGGGTTCACCATTCCTCTTATTTTTTTAGTATATAAAATTTGTATGTCTTCTTTGTGTGTAAATGTATGTGTTGGTGTTGTTCTTGAGTTGATACCCCTTTTTGTTTTTTCATTTGAGTGTCTTTTTTTATGTGTGAGAAGGGATATGTTATGTTGGTTTGGGCTAGATCCCATTATATAAGAGCAAGCCATGTTAGGGGTTTGAGAGAGGTGTGGAACCTCTTTCAGGAAATATGTTTCTTTGGTAATAAAAAATTGACAATGAGTGTTATTTGTGCATATATTAGATTTTTTTTAGGAAAATAATATGATTTGAGTTGGAGTAGTTTGGTGATGGGAGAAAGAGATGAATAAAAAATTGATGGTACATGTGTGTACTTATCAATATATGAGTTTGAGTTGACACTTGTGTTCTTTTCTCCAAGTATGGAGAGAGTCCTATCATCTCCTCCTAATATATGAATTTTGTCATAGATTCATATGTGATGTTCAAGCCTTAGATTTTGTTATATGGGCTAGTATTTTTCTCTTTGTTTGTAAAACACATTTTTTATAAGACCTCCTAGCTCAAGGGTGGATTAGGGGAATGACAACTACTAAACACCAAAGGTGGTGGGTAAATAAAAAAAATCATGTTAAAAACCTCACCAAGATTGGATTTTCCATACTCTTCAAAAATAATAAGCCCATCTCAAAATTCATCTATATTTTCCATTAAGATATATTAATTCTCATTTCTAACTCATCCACAATCAATAAACGCCACAAAATAAACACATCCCACACCCATAAATTATAAGTAAACTAATATTATAAAGATATTGATAGCTCCACATATCTCTATAAAAAGATATTAAGGATTATTAAGTGGAAAATATATATGAATAATTTATTTTGATGCTTGATTACATTTATAGTCTAGGAAAGGTTTGGTTGTTGAAACCTCTAAGATATTCCTTCTCTTCTAATTTTAATATAGTTTCGTTGTTTCTTTAGCTACTTTTCAAAATAATAAAAGACACAGTATTTTTATTTATAGTACAATCTATTTTTGATATGATAAGAAACGTTTACAGGGTGATGTATCCTACACGGAGAGCCCCAAGGGCCAGAAAGTTCCAGAACAACAAAACATTAAACAAACCTAAACACCAAAAAAAACCAAAACAGGATGCAAATCAACAACACACTTGGACCAACAGCTAATCAGCAGCAGATTAGCTGGCTTTTTCCCAGTTCTTCGACAACAACTAAACCATATCATCCCCAACCTATTCAGGGTGGTCCTCGGTCTTTTTCATCTCCAACTCTTCCTTCATAGCAACCGATATGGTACTAGTGACATAGTGGATCATCTTGACCGTGAAGCGAGTCAACCCATATAATGATGATTGTGATGATAAAAAAAATATTTTCATTTCATGGATCATGTCGTAAACAATTTTATTGTGATTTGAAAATGTAGTGTGAAATCAATATGATAAACTATTATGTGTAACATGTTGAAATTTTAGTAAGATCAAGCATGTATTAATCCAAAAGATATTGAAATTTTAATTTCTATTTAGGGTTTTTTTTTTTTAAATTCCTCTACTATCCAAATCAAAGGTGTAAATAGTGTATGTATTAAATAAGCTTGTATGTTTAGATATCATCATTAAAGTAAAGGGAAATAAAAGGGTTACTCTACTAACATCAAAAAATATAACATCCTCCTTCAGTCCAACTATCTCTCTTAGTGGATAGAAGAAACCATTTGATGGTTCTTTATATACTAGACATAGTAAAAAATGAGACTTTTAGATAATAGTGACAAGAACATAAAATGTAAAAAATAAGATGTATAGTGCAACATATTTATCCTAAGCATCCACTAATAGAATTCCACAATGCATAAAAAGAAGTTAGTCAATTGATACTACAAGGAATCTAATTTAACAAGTTTAGCACTATAGTGGTAAAGTAGACGTTCATGTAAAAAAAAAATTACAATTAAGATGTGGTAGTTGAGTTCACACAACTCATCTCAAACATTACCTAGAATATAACCAAATAATAATGTACAAGCAAGTTTGTAAGGCTCATTCAAGTTTTATTTTGTAAATAACAGTTGAATTTTTTATGTATTATGAACTATTATTTCATTTTCATTCTACTTTGTCTAATAACATGTTTTAGGTCTTTTTTACCATCCAACTACCAAGTTCATCTTGAGATTTGTTAAATTTACTTATATGTGATAGATACAATAGTTTTCATACTATAAAATGATTATTTGAATGATATGTGTTTGGTGGATTGTCAAAGCTTAGAATATGTCTTCATATTGATAATGAGAATCACTCTAAAAAATAATGATTAAGAAAAAGAGATATGAGATAGTGAAATACATATTGAAGAGTGGAGGTAAAGGTTCTAGGTGTGAGTTGATAATTTGATAAATAAGTTTGCCTAATTTTAATATATATTTGAAGAAAAATCCTTTTTACAAGTATGAAAGATATGGCCACAAGACCTAATGGTTAAATAAAAAATCTAATATGTGTAAGGATTTACTATGTAATGATTGATCATTATGTTTGTATTTTGGACCATGCTCTAAATTGTACCATAGATAGGTGAAATCACAAAGTTGTGCACATATTTATAAAGAAAATGGATAACATCAAGTCAAGCTTTTAACTAGAATTACCTAAAAGTGATAAATGTTTCAAAAATTGAAATAATGTGAACTAAATAAATACAATTTTCTAGTTATTTTTTTGTGTACATTTAAAATATTATTTAGATGAAGTTATATTATAAAAATTTATAGTATAAACTGATTGCTTAAAAATTTAAAACCAAGATTCATGCAACTCCAATTATTTTAGTAAAATTTACTTATTATATAGATTTCATATTATAAATGTGAAACTTTAGTGTGTGCTATCAGTAACTAATAATTTCAATATACATGTATTTTTTAATAAATGTTTGAAGTAAAGTATGCTTAAAACATAAGAAATTTAATGGTAGTCCACATTCTTTCTTTACTATTCATCTCACACACACACTAAGATATATAGTTTTGACATGAATTCTCTCCTTTGATGGAGCATACTTTTTAATTTTAATGAATATTAATATTGTTATTGAGAAATTAATAAACCTTATTGTTGGGTACTAATGACCTACTTTTTTGATACATGAATTTGGGCATATGGGTCCACTTGCTCTATGTTATATAATTTTATTAAAAAAATTGTTGTCACGAATAAAGAAGATGGCAAAGAATAGAGATAAATTATCAAGTAGAAATAAACAAGACATAAAATAACTTGCAAAACAAAAAATATACTTGTAAAATAATTAGATCTTGGTGTGCAATAACTAAGATACTTTGCACAACAACTAGATTTCTTTGCATAGTTATCAAGAGATACTTTATGCATCGACTAAGATACTATGTGTAATAATTATGTTCTTTTATACATAATCAAACTTCCTTTTCCTGAAATGGGAGTCTCTGTAACCAATTTTTTTTTGTTTGGTAAATCACTACTAAGGGGCAACACCTTGAATGCTTTTGACTGGAGCTATGAACCAATGAGGCCACATTCGAGGGACCTCATCCCCACCATTCTGAACTGCCACTACCAAATCCACCACTGCCGCCGCCACCATATCCACTGTCGTCACCACCATATCCATTGCCGCCCCTTCCTTTGTTGACCCCACAACAACGCCCGCCAAACCCCTCTCCTCATGTGTTGAATGGTGTCGCTTTCTCCCTACGACATTCCCACTATCCACCTGTGGGATTCAAACCTTAGACAACCCAACTGCTACCCTTGCAACTTAACCATTGCACTGCGGTGTCAACCCTAGTGTTCGTAACCAATTTTGATGGTTCCTTATCCCATTGAATTATGGGCCTCCAAACACAATTTCTTAGCTTCTACTTTTCTCCTTTATTTTCCCTTGGTCATGCAGTTAGATTTTGATATTTTTTGTTTGATAGATTACAAGAATGTCTAATGAGACTTATTTATCTTTAGCTTTCTCCAAGACCTTTATACTTCTTCACCACCCACCACACCTATAAAATTATCATCATTTGTTGGAAGAAAAAAAACCTCTATCTAACCCATACTTTCAAACATAGAAACAAGTCTATTCTCACCACTATTTAGAATGTTCATGGAGAGAAAGTGTAAGGAAATCTAGTGGAGCTTATCTAAGGAAAAATCCAAACAGTAGTGCCTTCGGTAACTTTCATTTCAATTAGGTTGCCTCAAAGACACGCACAACTATGTCCAAATGCAGAAACAGACACAGTTATTTCACACATTGATCCATCTGAGAGAAACACATGTAAATTCAACAGCATGCATTAACAGATTCTCTAACAGAACCAATACAAACATGAAAGATGAGACAAACAATAGTACACAAAGATTTATGTGGGGAAAATCCTTTCAAATAAAAAACCCCACACTCCAAAGATTGAGCCATTGTATTATTCAGCAACAAACGGTTACAATACAATTTTAGGCTCTTAGCCTTTTCCGAGATTACATCTTGTTCATCTGGATACAACTGGTAGCAAACTATTCCTAAGAGATCAACCAAAGCAATCAGGATCATGAGAGGTTCCAACAGCTTGACTCTGCCTCTCAATCCTTGGCTTCGACCTCATGGCTTCGGCCTTTCAGCCAACCACTCGGTCCTTACTATATAGTTCTCTCTTTGGCTCTCGGTTCTTCAACTTTCTGGCTTATCAACTTCTTTCTCTCTTACACCATCCAGAACGTCCAATGCATACATATATGCATTCGTTCTCAACAGTCAGAAAGCAAAATCACCAACTCAGCATCATCATCATAATGAAGATGTTTCCACACTGGTGTAGATTTTTCCTTCCACATAGAAATGGTTGCAACGGTTCACGTTCTGCCTTCTTGGGTTGGTCCTCATCGCACCACGTCAGATAGTCTTCCCTCGGTCAACAACAATCAACTTGTGTCGCATGTCAGTGAGACACTAGAAGTGTCTACTCAATGCCACAAGCCCCGTTTACACGTTGTCACCAAGAGTCATCTCCATCGGCAAGAGGTTCCATCGAGCTCACAAGTCATACTGAAACCCATTGTATTCCTATCGGCATCCATCTGGCGGCAAGAGTCTCCTCATCGACATGATCAACGAAACCTCTCACTGACCTCCAGTTAAACTCATCCACCAACGCTATCGCTAAGACATCCAATTGTAGCCAAGAGGTTATACCAAGGGCTTCAAGTCATACTGAGCACCAAAGAATAGTCAACAAGACTATCGCTCTTCGCCAAGACTTCATAACGAGCTCTTCATGTTATACCGAAACACCAGTCGACAAGACATATCGCTTTCGTTGAGACGTTACTTTAAAGTCTCAAGACATACCGAACACCAAGCAGTCGCCAAGAGTTATACCGACCTCAGGATTTCCATCGGCAAGACAATCAAGTTTTCCAAGACATCACACAGATGTCTTCAAGTCACATCAATCTCAATATTGCCATCGACAAGACTATCGTAGATTGCCAAGACCTCATACCGAAGTCTTCAAGTCATGCCGACATGAGAATTCCATTCGGTGAGACAAACGTCTTTCGCCAAGACATCACATCGAGCTCAAGAGTCATACCAAACACATCCTACTGCATCGGTGAGACAAACACTCATCGCCAAGACTTCATGCCGATAGGAACAAGTCATACCAATCTCTTCATCGGCCAAACAGACCAAAGGTCATGTTGATATCGGCAAGACTTCCTATCATCGCCGAGAGTTCAAGTCACCCTAAACCTGCTTATCGGCGAGACTTCTCCTGGTCGCCATGACTTCCTACTGAATCCTTTGGTTATCTCGAACTGTCTTTCACCGAGAGTCATAGCGAACCCGAAGACCATACAATCGGCAAGACATTCATATCGGTAAGACCTCATATCGAAACATAAACCTTTCGGTCAGGTCTCCCCAAAAACATCAGTCGCCATGAGTCTCCCTGACATCCGATGGACACCAACTGTCGGCCAGACATCTCCTAGACGATAAGAGATCTCCATGAGTCTCCATGTCACAGTGATAGGTCCATTCAGCAAGACAGAAGTATTGTCTCAGTGACATGAGCAATACACAAGTTTAAACTGCTAGTCGGCCAAACAACTTGAATGTCACAGCGACCATGCTTTCTCAGAGGTTTCAACCTGTGAGATTGAGGCATATTTTCCAACAGCAAGGAGGACACTCCTCATTAAATCATGTGTGGTTTCTACACATAAATCATTGTCAAGCCTTGTGAAAGTTTAGAACTATCACATTTTTATAAAGTAAATAGCTAATATATATTTATACACATATAGATATGTATACAAATCTAAATTTATTTATCTATATGCATATAAACATGATAATCAAGAACTCATATCATATATAAAAATAGTGCAC
This sequence comes from Sequoia sempervirens, assembly GCA_007258455.2. NCBI lineage: Eukaryota > Viridiplantae > Streptophyta > Pinopsida > Cupressales > Cupressaceae > Sequoia > Sequoia sempervirens. Next base: position 41,868 of record VDFB02329177.1, on the reverse strand, counting down.
AAATCGTATAAATTAAGTATCAAATACTTTTGGAAATGAAGTTCTAATGTATGCTTGAAGTGTATAATCTATTTTATGAAACACAAAAAACTATATGACAAAAGTCAAATGTTTACAACTATAACTATGTGACAAAATACTACATGTTATGCATTATTTTTATAATTAATTGGAGATAATAATTATATTTATTATTTAAATTCATTTATACTATCCCATAGGGGGGCATTATAACGACCTTACCTCTTCCTTCAAATTTTCTAGGACATATATTGGGTCAAGAGATCCTTGTTCATGGAGGCCAAGAACTTTGCCTCTAAAGTTCCTATTCTAACACAACATCATGAGATCTAGGATACATATTATCCTTTAAATAGATAATACATTCCTCACCTTTTTAGAGGGTTACATATCCACATTCAACAATTTACATTAAACATAGAATACAAAACATAACTACATATATATTACACCTTGATCCTATTCAAAAGTGGGAATGTAGGTAGTTTGGGTAACAAAGAATGTTACTAGTACTTAGGTCTTTAGGGTGGGGTTAGGGTGTTATTCCAAATTTGCATATACCAATCCTCACTTAACACTTAATAAACTTAATTAAAATAAATAACCAAATTTTAAACTTGAAGCACATGAAAGTAACATATGTTGTTTTGAATTTTAAAATGGTATAAACTAATGAAATATAAATAAATATTGTAGTGTATATTTATAAATTTTAAATTTATTTTTATTTTTTTATAAAAATGACATTGTAATTTAATTGTTGAAAAAACTTTAAAAATGAGGTCAATGAGCCTCCACGTTTAATAATCTATTTTTCCCTTGAGTTTTTCCACTTAATTAACATGAATATTTGATGTATAGAAAAAAAAAATGTTTAAATGTTTAAAGTTAGATGTTACTTTCAACATGCCTCCACTATACATCTTGACTATTTATCATAAAAAAATGATACAATCTTGGAGAGCTCTCTCTCCTCTAGTGCACCTTATTTTTCCTAAAATTTATGTTAGATTTTTATTTTTATTTTTAATCAAAATATGTTTGACTATAATGTGTTACTTGTAGTGAGTTTTTAAAAATACTATAAATAGTTAAAATATAAAAAATATATTTTCAAAATCTACACTCTTTGATCTTAGAAAGATATTTTTAGATTTTTATAAAGTGTATGCAACGAGAGAAAATATGGTAGGAAGATAGGGTTCTAAAAACATTTATAATGATTGGAAAATTAGTACCACATAATTTTAGGCAAAATATTTATGAGGGAAAAAAAATCCTATTCTAATTTTGAAAATATGCATCTATGTATGATTTTAGTTAAAGAATTTATATTAAAAATAATTTGGTTGTATATGATTTTTCTAAAATGATGATTGGGCATGTAGGCCCCACATTTAAGTGGCAACTGCCTTGGGCAAAGCCATTTGCCTAATTTTTTTAAGAAAAAATATTATTTTCAAAGAGTTTGCCTAAAGTGTAACATAATTGTAAATTTTATCCTAGGAATATCTAATTTTGTATTCCACCATGGACAAAAAACTTGTAGAATACTTAAAGGAGAAATCAACCACCTTGAGCCCTAAATTTTTATAGCGGAAGCATTTGAATGGAAGCTCTTCATAGTTTATAAATGGAGTTTTTATGCCTATATTTGTCTTGCAATGACACCACACAAGGCATCAAGCATGAAAATAATTGTAAACGTGAGATCTATTTGTAAGATAATTATCAAATAAATAAGCTATCTCCTTGTTTATTCTAATTTATAACTAATATTGATATGGGTTCTTTATTATCATATTTGTTTGCATATGTTCTTGCATATTGTTTTGGCATGCCTTTGAATGTTGGGCCACCAACTTTGTTTTGGAGATATCGGGGATGAGGTCCCCCGTACATGGCCTCACCAGTTCATAGCTCCAGTCAAAAGCGTAGGGTGTTGTCGCTTAGTAGTGATTTACTAAAAAAGAAACTTCTACACCTACAAGATTCTTATTTCATGTCATATCTTAAAATTAAATTATTAGTTCTTCTCAAATAACCCAACCATACAACCATAAATTTAGACTTACTAGCCTTAATTGAGTTTTTGTAATAATTATATGAAGTTATGTTAAGAAGCCCCAACCCTACACTAAACTAGTAGAATATAGAACATTGTAAACAATTGTGGTTTGCATGAGGCCCCCACTAAGGGACGTAGTAGGTGGAAAGTGTGAAAGGAAGACTAGACAAACAAGCTTAAATATGCCTAATGATAGTTTTGCATGAACTACCCACAAATAGGTGTAGTAAGTAAAAAGCAAGAGACAAGAACAAAATTGAAGCTAATAGAAACCATGCAAAAAAACATACAAATACCAAGATTATGGTAGGGTTGAAACCCCCTAGTGAGCCACCCCTAAGCTACCCAACCCATCCTACAAATAATCAACCATTGATTTGGCTTTGATTGTGTCCGTACCATTCATAACCTTCACACCAAGAAAAAAACACCACATGAATGATTGATGATTGTTTAACAACATAAACTGTGTATTTTTGTCTTTAACACCTATAACTCATTATCACCTTGAATAGTTTATGGCTTTCATAAATAATCAACCTGGCCCTCGTTAGCCACCATACATCATTCAAGATCAACTATAATAGTGCAATCCAATTTCTATCCTCTTCAAAAGGGACAACCCTTGATAATTTTTTTCAATAAATTTGTTAAAATCACGGTGTGAGAATGAGTGGTAAGTCCGCCAAAATCCGAACATTTCTTGTGTTAAATACACAGCAGCGCTGCCCTCAGAGCAGCAGAAACCGTAGAAGAAGTTTCCGGAGATCATAGAAAAGCTGTTTCAGAAACTGAAGAAGTTTCCCGAGAGCATAGAAAATCCGCTTCGTAGTATTTACGCTCTTTATGTAAGCCGCCGTTTTTCCAAGAACTTTCCCTATTTAATCTCAAATTCTGTGGAATCCCCAAATCATTTTCTGCAAGCGCTGCATGTGTACTAATTATTTGTTGCTCTCACTGAATTAGCAGAGTTCGGGTCAAAATGGCGTTCGGACTAGTAAAGTCATTTGCATTTCTTTGTAATGCTGCTAAATTTCTGTATGTATGTGATCGTGGCCGCTATTGCTGGTTGGGCACTGAACAAGGCCATCGACCATGACTATGGTAAAACCTTGTTTTCTTGAAATACCAAGAACTCTTTATTTGGGTTACTTTTTAGTTCTTTTCTGTAGATGGGCTATTTTTTTTTTTGGCAGGTGCAGGAGGTATACCAGCTGGGTACTCGTTTAAGCCATTGTAATTCCCATTAGGAAACGAAGCCACTGGTTTCCTGGTGATTTTTGCTCTGTTAGCTGGTGTTGTGGAAGCAGGCTCCTGCCTTTCAGGATTCCATTATCTGAGGGTTTGGACAGCAGAGAGCTTGGCTTCCAGTGCTTCAGCAGCCAGGACAGCTTGGTTTATTACTCTTATTGCCATGGGGTATTACACATCACACTCCGATTTTCATGGAGTTATCATGGATAAGGTTTGTTGGTAAGACTAATTAAGAGCTACCTAATTATTGTCTCAACTCCTGCAGGTTGGCATGTAAGGAGATTCATATTCATGGGAGAAGCGAAAGCTGGTATGTTGGTTTCTTTTTTTTTTTTTCCAAGTTTTTACTCAGAAGTTGAGGATTGTAGAACTATATTGGATTGTCCGGGTTTTAAGTGATTACTATTCATTTATTTTTAAGTTTAGCTTTGTATTAAATTCTCTATTCTTTCATTGTTGTCTTGGTTTGAAGTTTTTGTCATTTTTATTTTTTTATTGGGTTTGTATCACATGTGTATACGTTACAAGTCTTGTTTAAATGGTTTTTTTTTTTGGTTTCTTATGTGGGTTTTAGTATCATAATTATGAATAGTTTTTTTTTTGGGTAAGTTGGATAATGGGTTTTATGTGATAAGGGTTTACAGCACTTCAAAAAATTATGTTATATTTTAAAACTTAATTTTCATTTTAATGGGCCATTAAAGTAGAATAGCTAATATGAGTTTAGATTATTTTAGATTGGTAGTAACATAGCAAGTATAAGAATAAGGGTGGAGTATATTATAGTTTGTTAACATTAAATAATTTAGGATGAGATTTGAGAATGAGATAATTATATTCTATTTCATTTTTGTATATTATTATGATTTGTTATATTTTTGGGTAGAAGAGGAAGAAAGTTCAAAATGTTGGATCATATTTTTGATAGTAGACATGTAGATCTTTTGTATCAACATTTTAGATCAGTTCAATGATCTATTATTGAGACAATATCATTAAGTTTTTAAATTAATTGGAAATAGAATAATGTAATATTATAATTTTTATTGGATTAGTAACCTACTAGTCAAAAAATTAAATTAGTATATTTTTTGTTAAATGATAAGATAATAGAAGAAATCTTATTTTTGTTAAATGATAAGATAATAGAAGAAATCTTAATACTTCTTCATAACTATTAATTTCACTTTTAGGTTCTACCAGATAATAAATATTAAAAAATTATGATTATAATCATTAAAATGGATAAATACAAACACAATATTTTAATATAAAGTATAATAGAAGACATTACACCAAACACTAAGAAAATAAGAATTACTAAGTCGTGGGTTATATGGTCAACAATTAAAGTTTATTAGTGCAGCACATAAAGACAAAATAGTGAATAAGACGAAATAAAAAAAGCAACACTTATATCAATGAAAAAGCAGTGCTTAAATTAAATAAATATTAGCAATGAAAGAGAAGCGTTGATAAACTAAAATAACAACAGTCAAGCATAAACTAAAAGAATTATTAAAAGACGTGTGTAGAAGACACTTCATAAAAGTCTCATCCCTTGGAGAAGGTATATTAAGAGCTTTGTGGAGTGCAATCGAATGATCTTCATAATAAAAAAAAAGATCATAGTAAGGGATATATGCAGATTTGAAATAAATATATAAAGAAACATCAATAAGAGAAATAAGAGAAGTGAAGAGATATATGAAGTATTATCATTGATTAGACTACATGAGAGAAAGATATATGGAATATCGATTTAGGAAAATAAACATCAATTGGTGTCGACTTCAATCAAGGTTTCAATCAGGTGAAAAGATATTCTCTAACTTATTCATTCATTTAAAAATAAAGGATTTAGGGCAAATTTAGGGCATTCCCAATTAGAGACATTACAAGTAGGGAGCTTTGAAAGCTTTTGATATTTTTTTGTAGTTAGGCCTTTTAAATTTGTTTCTTAGTGGAAAGAAACAAAATGTTGCTTCTATAAGAGAATTTGTCAACTCTTGAAGCTTTCGTTTTATCAAATGAGAGAATTTGTCCACTGTTGAAGTTTTTGCTTTATTTAGCATCTAGGTAACTTTTAATGATATTTTTTCTTTTATTTTATGTTTTAGAAATTTTTGTGGGATCATAGATATTAAATATTTTATAATATTTTAGTTAAGTTTACTCTTAAAATATTAAGGTTAATTTTTTTTAGATCTTTCATATTTCAATTTGTTTTTTCATTTGAAAAAAAATGCAATTCTTCCTCCTTTATTTTATTTTGCAGAGTTTATTAATGACATTTTTTCTTTTATTTTATATTTTCAAATTTTATATTTATAAATAAAATAATATTATTTAAATAGTGATTGAATTGAATGTAATCATATATTTTGTTTAATATGTCATAATGATTATTATTTATCAATTGAGAATGAATAATATTTTAATTGAATTTCTTAGCTATCTCCCATAGCTAAAGCCTTAGCTTCATTCTATAGATATTTATTAACAATATTTATTCTTTTATTTTATGTTTTAGAAATAGAAACCATTATATTTATGAAAACAAAATTATTATAATTAAAGTAATAATTAACTTAAATGTAATTGTATGTTTTAAATTTAATGTGCTATAATGAATGGTGGATATTTTAGTTGAATTTCTTCTGAACACTTTTGATTTTTCTATTATACTTTAATTTTTATTTGAAGTTATTTTTTCATTAAAAAAATAAAATGCAATATTGTCTTTTGAAGTCCTCACTCCATTTTATAGACATTTTATTAATAATATTTTTTTCTTTTATTTTGTGTTTTCAAAACCCTCATATTTATTTGTAAAAAGATCACTGTAATTTAAGTAGTGATTGAATTGAATGCAATCACATATATTAAATTTAATATGTCATAGTGATTATTTTTTGATTGAAGGCAGTTAATATTTTAGTTTAATTTTTTGTTGTAAAATACTATGGTTTGAAAATTTTTAATCTTTATTCCATATTTTTTTTTCATTTGAAAAAAAAAATGCAGCTTAGTATGGTAGCTATTATTTTTAATTGATAGAAGGCAATATTTTAGTCGAATTTTTTTGTTAGAAGAGGGTTTGAAAGCTTTTGATAAATATTCCATACTTAGATCTTTCTTTAAAGTTTGTTTTTTATTTGAAAAATAAAATGCAACTAGTTTGATAGCCATTGTTTTTAAATTAATGGTGGCTAATAATTTAGCTGATTTTTTTATTGTTAAAATACTAAAATTTGAAAGCTTTTGCTATTTTTTCTATGCTTCTCTTTTTTATTCCAAGTTTATTTTTCTTTTGAAATTAAAATACAGCTTGGATGGGAGGAACTCCAGACTACTAAAACCCTTTGCTTCATTTTACAGATATTTATTAACAATATTTTTTCCTTTTATTTTATGTTTTTGAAATTCTTACATTTATAAATAAAAAAATCACTATAATTTGAAGAGTAAATTAAATGTCCAGGGTCCCTCTTGGGCACCCCAAATCCCAGTCTGTATCGAGACTTCGACAAAATACCCTTATCAGGGCTGAGTTCCAAAAATTTCGTGGAATTCATGGCATCCATAGTTTCCAATGAATTGAGAAATGGTGATTGGTGACCAAGCATCTCTTCCAGCATATCCAACTGCGAATGTGTTGTCATGGTGTTGAAGCTGTGCATTACAGTATCGTAAGTGTAAAGATACAAATCCTCCTTTATGTTCTGCTGGTCGTTTACAACTTTACTCCTTTGACAAATGATAATCGGAGTGTGGAATGAATGCAATCATATATATGTCATAAGTGATTATTTTTTGATTGAAGGCAGTTAATATTTTAGTTTAATTTTTTGCTGTAAAATATTAGGGTGGGTTTGAAAGCTTTTGATAAATATTTCATACTTAGTTTTTTCTTTAAAGTTTGTATTTTATTTAAAAAATGAAATGCAATTAGTTTGATAGTCATTATTTTTAATTAATTGTGGGTAATATTTTAGCTGAATTGTTTGTTGTTAAAATACTAAAATTTGAAAGCTTTTGCTATTTCTTTCATACTTCTCTTTTTTATTTCAAGTTTATTTTTCTTTTGAAATTAAAATGCAGCTTGGATGGGAGGAACTCCTGACTGTAAAACCCTTTGCTTCATTATATATGTATTTATTAATAATATTTTTCCTTTTATTTTATAGATTTGAAACCCTTACATTACTGTAATTTGAATAGTGAGTAAATTGAATGCCCAGGGTCCCTCTCAGGTACTCCAAACCCCAGTCCATATCAAGACTTTGGCAAAATACCCTTATTAGGGTTGAGTTCTAGAAATTTCGTGGAATGCAAGGTATCCATAGTTTTCATGACTGGGGAAATGGTGATTGGTGACCAAACATCTCTTCTAACATATCCAACTTTGAATGTGTTATCATGGTGCTGAAGTCGTGCATTACAATATCGTAATTGTAAAGATACAAATCCTCCTCTATGTTCTGCTGGTCGTTTACTCCTTTGATAGATGATAATTGGACTGTGGAATGACGAAAACCGACCTGTTGTCACTTGCATTTGATAATTCATTTTGTTGGCGAATATAATAAATTTGTTAATTTGCTCTTTTGTCCTAATCTTCCTCCACTAATTTGAAAATGAGCGCAAATGATGAGTCCATATTCATGCCACTTTTTTAAATTTTTTTACTTTAATGTTTGGTTGCCCTGGCTCCTTAGTTATTGGGATCATTGCATAATAGAAAATACAAGAATGTATTACTCGAAAACCTTACACAATTATGAAGCTTGTAAAATAGGAGATTCCAAAAAATAAGATTGTTTGGAAATTAGAAGTTTATAAGAAAGTAGGAATATTTTCGTTGTGATATTGTTTTATATTATATATTATATAATTTTATTTTTTAATACATATATATTATATAATATTATTTTTTAATATATATTATATATTTTTATTTTTTTAATATATATATTTATTGTATATATGTATATATACGTATATACATATATATCTAAATTTATATTCATATTCAAGAAAAAATATTGTTGTACTGTCGTATTCGATACTTGTACCTGCACTCGTACAAGGACTGGTAACTTAGGTTTTAATTGATGATAGACAATATTTGAACATAATATTTTGTTGTTAAAATATCAAGGTTTGAAATTTGATAGAAGGTGTGGATGTTCCTTGGCTTTTAATATATCGACTTTTTAACAAATAATGAAAATTGAGAAAGCATAATAAGCAAAAATATCTTTGATCCGATGGTAAAGTAGACCTATTACCAAAGAGAAGGCCAAGGTTCAAAGCTCATTGGAAAAGCTACCCCTATCAAAATAGCCTACAAGTGCATGCCCCTAAAAGAAAACTTAGTTAGCTTATGTTGACTCATTGCTAGTTTTCAAGTGACTTAATTTAAAAGGAACTTCATGAACTTAGGATTGAACACGACTGCTATTTTCTAGGTTTCTTAGTTTAAAGGGAGCTTTGTGAGCTTAGAGTTGAATTAGTGGCATTCATTCTCAAGGTATTGTAATTAAAATGATTTCAAAAGTGTAGATTTGAATTAGCGCTAATAGTTCCCAAGCATTTTGTTAGTTTTCAAGTGATTTAGTTTAAAAGGAACTTCATGAACTTAGGATTGAACGTGGCTGTTATTTTCTATGTTTCTTAGTTTAAAGGGAGCTTTGTGAGCTTAGGGTTGAATTAGTGGCATTCATTCTCAAGGTATCTTAATTTTATGGTTTTAGAAGTGTAGATTTGAATTAGAGATTTTAGTTCCCAAGCATTTTAATTGAAAGAGAATTTGACATCTATAAATTTAAAGTTGGCTTGAATCCATTAGTTTTTAGGTTTCTTGATAAAAAGGAATAGTGAAGTCAATTGTTAAAACTTCTTAAAACAATTACAAACTAAATCATTGAGTAAAGAGGTATCTTAGCAAACAAATAGAAATTTCATTAGCTTAGATGGATATTCAGTTGACGACTAGTAAAACTTCCAAGTAATTGTAAGGGAAAGTCATTGAGTGATAAAAATTTTGTTAGCTTAGGTAAGTAGCTGACTTGTAAAACCTCTTAAACTTAAAGTAATAAAAGGGCAAGTAATTGAGTATTAAGGTGTTTAAATGAAAAAGGAAAAAAATTCATGAGCTTGGAGTTTATTGTAGTGTTAGTAGTAAGCTTATAAAATATCCTAAAATAATCACAAGGGCAAGTAATTGAGTGTTGTGATATCTTAACAAATAAATAGTAACCTCATTAGTTTTAAAAGATAGAAATATTTTGGATGCTGAGTCATACAACTTGACACTTTGAGAATTATTATGCAAGCCACTTAAATTTTGGCAAAACCCTGTTAAAGTTTAATATTAGGAATATGGTTCAAACCTTATTAATCTGCAAAAACTTAAGCAGATAAAATTTTAAAAAAAGAGATATTTTCCAAAACTTAACAAATTGACTCAAAAGTATTAAAGATAACATGAAGACATGCACTAAATAAGTCACCCTTATTCTAATAGAATTGTCATTCTAAAGGTATACATGTTATAATCTATACTGATTAATTAATTTTAAATCTATAATTTTAATTGTACATTTTTTTTATAAATTTAATTCAATTAAACACTTGACTTCTTTTCTTAGGTGTTGTTTGATTAGAAAAAAAAAAAAAATCTTGTAATGAAGTGGCCATGGGAAAAAGACAATAATAATTGTCAAACCTAAGTTTGTGATTATCGTTTTGATTATTGATTTTGTTTACTTTCTACAGTTTGTGCACTTTAAACATACTTTTTATGAACATTATTGGTAGTCATCATTGTTATACCACTTCAATTGTAACATGCTATGAATGTTTTTCATATTGAATTTTATTTCCCAGGTTCCTGAGTCAAAAGGGCCCAAAAGTTCTAAGTATGTAACATATGCCAAAAGACCTTCCATAAAATTTCTAAATACGAGATTGTGTCCAACATATGCCAAAAGACATTCCATAGAGGCTGCCCGTTATTGTGGTTTTCTAGATTTTCATGTAAGGTTAAGGACACACACCTTATTGTGGATGCTTATTGTTCAGAGTGAATTGAATAAAACAGGCTCCTTGGCACCTTTTGTCATTTATACAGAGGTGTGTTGTACTGTGTGGATGGTTCAAGATGATGGTATTAGTGAACTAGATAACACGATTATACTATGTTGTGTTTTCTCATGCTCATGCACCACAAGGGTGTTGCCCATACTAAGCACTTGGCAGCATTTCTAGGCAGCTCGCTTGACTTGATAAATTTATACTTCGATTTTTTTCTTAATGCCTATTCCTGGTACAAAATTGTGAATCTGTAAGGCTCCTAATTGCTACAAAATAGAAACACTCAAATTACAGCAGTAGTGTCAATTCACTGTAATAAGTAATTGCATCATGGATTTGAGGAGGTATCATGCAAATGTCAATGTAGGTACACGGATGACAAACGAGGTCTTTAATGATATCTCAACATCGGGTTTTTAAGTCAGAAGAGATTCAATTCTCAATCTATTGGTCAGAAGACTTTAGAATTTATTTTATCAAAAGAATCACAACTTAAGCAAACATGTTCATTTCACTAAAATGTTAGCCTTTACATTGAGTCAATCTTTCATGACAACTTTATGTTGACTGTATTCAATAATTTTGAGCTGCAGGGTTGTCATGAATATGACATATATTTTTATATTTTGTTTCATATTTGTGCAATGATACCATTGTTCTTAGGACTCCAGAAATCACACTATTCGATCATGAAACTTTTCATTTTGTTTATTTCACATTTATATATTTGCAAAGATGACCACTAGTCATAAATTACTGTGTTTCTGAATGCACTTTTAGTTGTATTTGTGGATAATTTTATTTAGTTTGTGCAGGTCTTCTAAAAGATATCTAGTAGTCTTTTGATCATTAAAGGGTGTGTTTTTTCTTCTATTTCTATGTGAACAAAATGTGCATATATTGCTTGCGTATTTTATTTATTGTCATATTTCTTATACCAATATTGGTGTGTGGGAAATTGTTATTTGGTTTTAGCTTTATGCAATTTTCTAATGGTAAGGTTTATTTCATATTTATCAATTAGCAAGTGTTTTAATCATAGTTAATTTTGTTTACTAGTATTTACTTAAGATGAAGCAAAGCTTGAATTCACAAAGGAGCTTAGAGGTATTTTGGAGGTCATTTATAGAACTTAAAAAGTATTGATATATAAATTTTCTTCTAGATGAAGAAAATATCAATTGTTAGCTAATTGTTTGTGTCAGTTTGTCTTTTATATTATTTTTTAAAAAGTTGTAGCTTGCAAAGCTTAATTGTACCATAAGTTATATTGTCGTTTGATTTATATCATCATACTATTTCTAGTACCATCTTTGAAACATTTAATAAACTTGCCTGAATCTTCAAACTATCCTAGAAGTGCAAAAACAATATTCTTTTTCCCCTTGACATACTCAATGTCAAAATCATATGCCTATATCTTGCTAACCCATTTATGTTGGCGCTCATTAAGCTCTTTCTACTCCAAGAAGTATTTCAAACTGTTGTGGTCAATCCTCACCACAAACTTCCCACCTACCAAGTATTGCTGAAACTTCGCCAAAGCATGCATAATGGCGAGCATCTCCTTGTCATAGGTGGAATACAGTCTCTCATTATCCCTCAACTTCCTACTCTTGTAGGCAATGGGATGGAGATTCTACATAGGAACCGGTCCAATACCCTCTCTGGATGCATCGCGCTCTAACACAAAGGGCTGAGAGAAATCTAGAAGTGCCAAAATTGGAAAAGTGCTCATGATCTGCTTGAGCCTATCAAATGCAACCTGTACCTTATTTGTCCATATGAATGCGCCCTTCTGTGTGAGATCTGTCGAAGGGGTTGCACGCTGTGAGTATGTAATGTCCCCATTTTGCGAGCATCAGAGTTCGTAAGGATTAGTCTATCATTTGACCCTCGTAGGCTAACAGTTATGGATAGAGGGTCTTCTGTGGCAATTACTAGTGATTTAGAGACATTACTCTTCAGCTGGATTCAGGTTTTGGCCTTTGAATAGGTTATTTGACTTAGATTGGCACACTTACTATTTATAGTAAGTTACTATTTTGGGAGAGTCAGGGTTCTGTGTCCCCAATTTGGCCTACACTCTTAGTTTAAGTTTAGCCTATTTTGGAAACTCGTAGGCTAAAGCTGAAATGAAAATTGGGGTTTCCACTTTCAGAGGAGGTTTTGAGGTCTTGCATGCGAGAGTTTCTAACGCATGTCTGGTGAAGCTTTCTTGGTTTTTGGAGAGCTTCGTAATGAGGTAACATGCATGATAGGATATTGACTTGCGTTCTAGAACTTTTGGAGGCTTGCATGTGGGATTTTCAGTTTAACCACATGGATTCGCCGGGTTTTGACTTCGCGATGGTGTGACATGCAACTGAATCAGATGACTTTTTCGAACTTACTATTTTTAGTAAGTTGCGACGGCTACTCAAAATGTGGAGAAAATGAGTTTGGAACAATTTACTATTTTTAGTAGTATGCTATTTTTAGTAAGTACTATTTCTGGCAGTGCTATTTTTAGCAGCAGTTCAGCAGTTCAGTGCAATGGCTATTTCTGGCAGGTCAGCTTGAGCAGTGGTCTCCAGCATTTGAGGTGATTATTTTGGCAAGTTTGATATTTGATGAAAAATAATGTTTTAAGTGAAAAATATTTGGCTAAGGCATGGAGGACGATTTGGAGAGATAAGTGATTTTTATAATGGTTATTAATTAAACATTTTTGGAGGCCTTATTTGATGAATTAATATTTAAGTGAAATATGTGCTAAGGCAAAAGGGGACGCCTAGCTTGGAGACATTTGAGTTTAATTAAATATTTCACTTAAATCTTTTAGTGAAATATTTGCAAGTTATAGAATATTTCACTTAAGTCTATCTTGGATGCCTTTTGGTGATATATTTGCATTTTATTAAATTATATTTCCACATATGGGTTGGAAATGAAATGCAAATGAAATTTGGAGAAAAGGTGAAAAGTGAATTTCATTTAGGCACCCTAATTGGAGGGAAAAGAAGATTTGAATTTGGAGACAAAAAAGTTATAAATAAGAGACTTGGCCTTCAATTGGATTATCTATTGTTGCTTATTATATTGTTATGCTGCTGAAATGCTTTCAGAGCTTGCTTCGAGGAATGCATACCTCCTAGTTCTTTCTCTTGGTTTCGTGCTTGAAAGATAGCACCTAGCTGAGTTTCCAGAGACTGCTTCTCATCCAGACTAGCAGACAGAGCATCAAGGTTGAAGATTTTAGAGATTTGTCAGTTTTGCATTTGCTGGTTAGGGTTTTGCTGAAATAGAAATCTGCTCATAAGTCCATGCACGATTTTTTGGTGGTTCTGGGTATTGGCCCTATGCTTTAGTCTACCTTGGGCGCCCCTCCTTGCAAGTTTTCAGATTTTTTGGAGGTGTCTCGGATTTTATCTTGCTAGTAGAACATTTTCTGGAGGTTGTACCTTCTTTGAGGTTGCATTGGAAAGCGTGCATAAATAAATCACTACTATTTGGAGGAGTTTTTTGGCTTGGTCTTGGTCACTCAACTCCTAGCTCTCATTTGCATTCAGTTCCACATCATTCAGAGGTGTTTTGATGAAGTTATGAGCATTTTGGTGATTCTAGGGCTTGCTGTTTGAAAAAATTGGTTGACTCATTACGGTGCTCCCGAGCCAAGATCTTGCCATCCTGTGCCCATCAAGGTTCAATTGACAGTTGAATGACAGAGAAATCAGTTTCTACACCAGAGGTCAGAACTGAGTTCAGTTTAGCCTTCAGAAGTTTCAAAGATGTTGCGTTTTCTAAGGTCCAGGGATCGTGAGAAATTAGATTCAACTATGGTATCTGAGGAAGGAAAGGTTAGTGATGCTATAAGGGATTTCATTGAATATGCCAAACAGTATAAAAGACAATGTGAACATGAGGCTGCCAAACTCCGTGAGCAATATCAAAACATGCCAGATGATTATAGGTACAATGTTTCATTTGATTCCCATTTGAATTGTGTGGCATTACTGAAGCCCAAAAAGTCAGAGATGGTGGATCACATTAGGAAAATGATAAAAAGGGAAGCATAACAAGCTTTGGTTGAAGAATCAAAGAAGGAAGAAGATGAAGTGCCTATTTGTGAATTGCAGCCCACAAATGTGCAAGTTGAAGAGAAAAATCAGTCATCTAGCATTGAAGATGGCACAAGCAAGGTGCACATATCACATCAAAATGAATGTGAGCTTGATGAAGATACCTTGGCAAGTGAAGAGTTAAGGGTAGAGCCCCATAATACTTCCTTTGACTTGCATGTAATAGGAAGTAATGAAGATCAGCTTGGTGAAAAGAACATAACAACAGTCTTGAGTCCCAATGAGGATTCATCCAATGAAGATCTTGAGAGAAATGACTTCATAGAAGATTTTAGTAGTATTGTTGTATGGGATGAGTTTGTTAAAGAAGAGCAAGTAAAAGGGAATACTGATGGTGCCCTTGAATCAGCCTATGACCATTTCCAAAGTGATAATGTTGGTAGTGATTCCAACATGTTTGTACCACCTCTTGTTGAAGGTTTGGTGATGGATAGTTTCCCTCTTGTTGCTGTTCAAACTCCTTGAGATTTTTCACAAGATGAATTTATGACAAGTGATCAAGAAGACCTTTTTGGCATGCATATGACTGTTCATGATGAGATCAAAAATACACCTATAGATGATGGGTTCATTGAAGATAAGAATGATAAAGTTTTCCAAACAGCTAGCACTAGAGATTCTTTACTTCATTACAGTGATGGTGTCAAGGGTGGTTTTTGGTTTGATCATCAAACCAAACCATTGGAAATAAATATTTATGAGGATGACAGTTTAAGTGAGTTGGGTGGTGACCTATTCAAAGAGTCAACACTCCAAAAGAAGCACGAAGAGCTCTTTCCTTTTGATCAAAACAATCAGCCTCTTACTATTTGGGATCCAGGTGTGGAGTCATCTAGCGAAGATAAGGAACCAGTGTGGGATGAATTTCCCTTTGATCCGGATGATGAAATGGAATTTGATGAGGACTCTATATCAGCAAACAATGGTGACAACATGCTTATGTTTGGGGCTGCCTTCAAGTTTGATCAAAGTGACAGTGAGGTGGAAATAGAGCTAGTGGGCCATATGGCTCTTGAAGATGGAGAGTTTGAAGGTGTTACTAAACACAAATCTGATTTTTCAATGCATGAAGCTGATTGCAAGCAATGGGTTGAAGAACTTGTGGAGTATGATGCTTTTCATGACAATGAGCATTCTCAACAAGTTGGTGGTGAAAGACAAGAATGTTGGAGTAGCTTTGAGGGCAGCAAAGGCATGAAACAAAGTTCTGATTTTCAGTTGCAGCCTATCAGCAATTCACCATCTTTGCACATTCTTGAGAGGGAAGATCAAGTCAGAGAGTCCTTTGAAGAGGAAGTGCGAGTTCTATCCCAATTTGATCGCACTCACAGTTTGATTGAAGAGCTCTACTGGAAGGCTCAACTTGAAGAGAGACGAAGAGGAGTAAAAGATGAAGTTGCTCTTCCCAATTTGCAACTTATCAGAGATTCTTTGGAGACCTTGAAGTCCGAGTACATGCACTTGATTGAAGATCGAGATCATGCCATTGAAGTTGCAAAGAAGAACATTTGTGCTTTACAAGAAAAGGAGAGTATGATTGATGAGCTCACTCTGGAGCTCGAATCAACAAAGGACATGTTGAAAGAAACTCAGTTGGCTCTAACGGAGGTTGAAGACCAGTTTGCTAACTTCAAACTTTTCAAGGAGCAAGAGGGTGCACAAAGAGCTGAAGAAATCAAGCAAGTGATTGGAGAGCTTGATAGTCTTCAAGAGGAGTTTGATCTTGAAAGTGTCTCAAGAAAATCAGAAGTTGCATGTGCTGATTTGGAGCAGCAAGATGAAAGGAATGACTTTCAAGTTTTTAACAATCCTCTTTTTGAAGTGGGTGTTGAGGAAACTTATGATAATCCTCTTTTTGTGATGGAAGAAGAACCAGAACATGGTGTTTGCACTCTTCTCAATCCATTCCTTGGGTTGAGTGATGCTAGTCTATTTTGGGAGTTGGATTTGAAGTCATCTTATGTTTCGTGTTCCAGTGTTGTTGAAGCTTTCATGGATTGGTTTCAGAGGTTCATCAGAGGGAATGCCTATTTTATGAGTATGCACTTGGTTTTGACCAGCACTTGGGGTTGTGTTGAATTCTCTTTTCAGTGTGTTGAAAATCACTTTCGGTTGGGTATCCATGCTTGGGATTCTCAACTTGGGTTGATGGAGTTTATGGCTTGTGGAAAGAGGAATTTTTGGTGGGTTAGTGATCAAATTTTCAGACCTTTGGGTGTTGTCCTTCTCTTCACCAACCACTTGATGGCCCCATTTGTTCATGAACAAATGGATTGGAGAGAAATTTTGAGTTTGGATTGGAGAGATGAAAGGTTGGTGGCTCTTGAGAGTGATCCTTGGCTAAGGAAAAATCAGATTTGGAGACTCGAGCTTGCTGATTGGAGGCAGTCCAGCCACCTTACACGGAGAGTCTCCCTCATTCAGGAGAGTTGGATCAGCACTACCGGTCAAAGAAGTGGTAATTTTCAGATGGAAATGGCTCTAGTGTGTTTTCCAGCCACTTTGGAGGTTTGTGATGTAAACTTTGATAGTTTACTTTCCTTATGGGTTAAGGACAGCGAGCTACCCCATGCCTTGATTCATCATTCTGAGACTCATAGGGTTGGAATTATGGGAGTTTTCTGTAGTCCTCATGGTAGTATCAATATAATTCAGATGAGGCATAGTAGCTCCATGAGGAGACATGAGTATGAGTTTGTTGAGCTCTTGCAAAGGATTGTTTTCCTCTTAGCAAGAAGATTCGAAGATGTCACATTTGCAGTTATGGCTCCGTTTGTTACCATATGGAGGTATGCTGAGGAGTTTGATTTTGAGTCAAGTAGCCTATCTTTCTTCTTGTCTAGGATGGTGATAGACAGTGGTATGGTTGATATTGTTGTCTTTGGGCATCTTGGACATGAGACGTTGCATGATATTGATCTCAATTCTTTAAGATTTTTCAGTTTGAGTATCATGGATGGTAACATTTTGGAGTTACAAGGGAGGTTAGTGCAGCATTGGTACGATGGTTTCACTGTTGTGATCAAAGTAGTGCAGCATCGACATGGTGGGTCCTCCTTCAGATGAACTTGGGACCCTGGGATTGTACTTGTTTTGGTATGGATCAATTTGAGTTCTTCTAGAGTTGTGGTGGCATTGCTTGAGGACAAGCAATTTTAGGAAGGGCGGACTGTAATGTCCCCAATTTAGCCCTACACTCTTTGTTTGGATTTAGCCTATTTCTGAAAACTTGTAGGCTAAAGCTGAAATGAAAATTAGGGTTTCCACTTTCAGAGGAGGTTTTGAGGTCTTGCATGTGAGAGTTTCTAACGCATGTCTGGTGAAGCTTTCTGGGTTTATGGAGAGCTTCACAGTGAGGTAACATGCATGACAGGATATTGACTTGCGTTCTCGGCTGCTTTTTGGAGGCTTGCATGTTGGAGTTTCCCAATTTGGCTTTTGGATTCCTTCTGGGTTTTTAGAGAGCTTCGCGATGGTGTGACATGCAACTGAATTAGATGACTTTTTCGGACTTACTATTTTTAGTAAGTTGCGACGGCTACTCAAAATGTGGAGAAAATGAGTTTGGAACAACTTACTATTTTTAGTAGTATGCTATTTTAGTAAGTACTATTTCTGGCAGTGCTATTTTTAGCAACAATTCAGCAGTTCAGTGCAATGGCTATTTCTAGCAGGTCAACTTGAGTAGTGGTCTCCAGCATTTGAGGTGATTATTTTGGCAAGTTTGATATTTGATGAAAAAATAATGTTTTAAGTGAAAAATATTTGGCTAAGGCATGGAGGACGATTTGGAGAGATAAGTGATTTTTATAATGTTTATTAATTAAACATTTTGGAGGCCTTATTTGATGAATTAATATTTAAGTGAAATATGTGCTAAGGCAAAAGGGGACGCCTAGCTTGGAGACATTTGAGTTTAATTAAATATTTCACTTAAATCTTTTAGTGAAATATTTGCAAGTTATAGAATATCACTTAAGTCTATCTTGGATGCCTTTTGGTGATATATTTGCATTTTATTAAATTATATTTCCACATATGGGTTGGAAATGAAATGCAAATGAAATTTGGAGAAAAGGTGAAAAGTGAATTTCATTTAGGCACCCTAATTGGAGGGAAAGAAGATTTGAATTTGGAGACAGAAAAGTTATAAATAAGAGACTTGGCCTTCAATTGGATTATCTATTGTTGCTTTCATACTGTTATGCTGTTGAAATGCTTTCAGAGCTTGCTTCGAGGAATGCATACCTCCTAGTTCTTTCTCTTGGTTTCGTGCTTGAAAGATAGCACCTAGCTGAGTTTTCAGAGACTGCTTCTCATCCAGACTAGCAGACAGAGCATCAAGGTTGAAGATTTTAGAGATTTGTCAGTTTTGCATTTGCTGGTTAGGGTTTTGCTGAAATAGAAATCTGCTCATAAGTCCATGCACGATTTTTTGGTGGTTCTGGGTATTGGCCCTATGCTTTAGTCTACCTTGGGCGCCCCTCCTTGCAAGTTTTCAGATTTTTTGGAGGTGTCTCGGATTTTATCTTGCTAGTAGAACATTTCTGGAGGTTGTACCTTCTTTGAGGTTGCATTGGAAAGCGTGCATAAATAAATCACTACTATTTGGAGGAGTTTCTTGGCTTGGTCTTGGTCGCTCAACTCCTAGCTCTCATTTGCATTCAGTTCCACATCATTCGAGGTGTTTTGACGAAGTTATGAGCATTTTGGTGATTCTAGGGCTTGCTGTTTGAAAAATTGTTTGGCTCATTCTGATTCCTATTAATAGAAAGACACCTGAGCATAGCATATTGGCAATGTCGTGATTGGGCCTTGCAGCTGTTTTTAGACTTAGTTTCACATACTTACTATTTATAGTAAGTCCGTTGGGTTTCTATTTTTAGATGGGCATCCAATCACATGGAGAACAGAGAGAGTCGACTCCTGGCTCAGATGACTTAGCAATCAGACAAGTACATCAAGAGATATTAAAGTTTAAGTGACTTAAGTGATTTATTTAATATTTTAATATTATTATAAAGTTATAAAGTAACTTTATAATAATAAAGTCACTTTAATATAATAAAGTGCGTTAAGTGAATAATTTAATGTGGGAATAAATCTTTTATCCCACATTGGCCAGGAAGGTGTTTGAGCTCTCCTAAGGAAAGAATAAAAAGAGAGGTGAGAGCTCATTCTCAGTATCCAGTTGATGAATATTATTTTGATTGATTTTTATTGTGGAACCTAGGGCTTTCGCAGTTTTTCTTTTTGATCATAGGAAACGAAAACTTCCTATTGATAGCATAACTGAGGGAGTGAAAGATCTCTTGAAGGGTTGCAATTGAGGAAAGGATAATTCTGTCCTTTCATTTGTGCAAATTGGTGAAGTTTTCTACGAGGGTTATGAAGATTATAAAGGCATAGAAGATTCATTGTGGAATATGTTTATTGCTGGTTGCTACAGTGCCGTGAATAGTAAATGCTACAGTGAACGCTACAGTTCCAGAGGCATTTTGGGGAAGTTTACTTCATTTTTACAAGGGTTTCATTGAAGAATATTAAGTATATCATCTGCTGTTTTAGCTGCTTGTGTGTACAAATCTGGGCATATTTGTTAAGACTTCTACAAGTTTGAGCAGATTTCTGGGAGCTTCGATTTTTGCTTATGCTGGCCTCATATTGCTTCTATTGTGCTTGAGACCTTGGGCGCTTCACTCAAGGGGATTAGGCGTTATTTATTGATGGTGTTGGAAGTGGCTTCAAGGCTGAAATTGATTTGTTTCATCAGTTTTCAGACTAAACAGGGACAGCACTTCTTTGGCCGCGACTTGGTTTGTGAAGTGTTCATAGGCTGTATTTTCATCAGCATCAAAGGCACATCTGCTAATCAAGTTCCTCTTTTTCAATTGCATAGTATGTAGAATGCTTCATGGTTGTTGTAGGTGTCCACAGAAATCAGATTGGTATTGCTGTATCTTCATTGTAAGTCAAGTATAGTTGCTGCTCTAGTTATTTATATCAGATTTGCTGATTTGCTGGGTTCTCATTGTAATGCCAAGAGCCTTGGCTTTCACATATCAACATTGTATTGAAGACACATTTCAATAAGAGTCATAAGCTGCAAATTATTTTGTAAAAGCATATTCATGATTATGATGTTCATTTGGATAATATATTAGGATGCATGCCAATTGTATGATGAAATGTCACTTGGCTGTAGGTGCATGTTTCTCACTTAGAATTCATTGATATGCATTGTAGATGATTAAGAGAAGTCATAAATGTCTTTAGATGTTAACTTATGCATGGTAGTATTAAATTTCAAGCATTGGAAGCAATCAATAATCAATTCTCAAAGAACATATCAGTCTGATCACATAAACCAGCAAGCTGGGAGTTTGCATTCGAATTGTTTGACAAAATTTCAAGGGAACAAAGATGAGTTTTTGAGTCAGCTTAGGCTAGGCTCATCACAGAGTACCCCTTCACGAATCTCATGTAGCAACCACATAAGCCTAGGAAACCCCGCAACTTTGAAATGTTCCTAGGTGATGGCCAATCAAGGACGGACTGAATCTTCTCTTGATGTACCTTGACCCCATCACTACCAATCACATGCCCCAAGTACAAGATCTCTGTAAGTCCAAATTCATATTTGGACATCTTCCCAAATAGAGACTGTGCCTCCATAATGCCAAGGACCTCATCCATATGCCTCATGTGCTCCTCCCAAGTCCTGCTGTAAATCGATATATCATTGAAGAACACAAGTACATACTTACGCAACTGCTTATTAAATATATGGTTCATGCATGATTGAAAAGTAGCAGGTGCGTTTGTAAGGCCAAAAGGCATTACCAAAAACTCATAGTGCCCATAATGACATCTGAATGTTGTCTTATGTATGTCCTCCTCACGCACACAAATTTGATGGTACCTTGATCGAAAGTGAATCTTCAAGAAGTGCACTGCACCTTGAAGCTCATCTAATAACTCATCTATGCGCGGAATAGGATACCTGTTCTTGATTGTTTTCTTGTACAATGCACGGTAATCAATGCACATGTGCATAGTGCCATCCTTCTTCTTCACCAACACCACAGAAGAAGCAAAGGGGCTAGAACTAAGTTTGATGTGCCCCATATCCAGAAGCTCATGAATAGACTTCTCTATTTCATCCTTAAATTTCTTAGGATGAAGATAAGGAGTAGTAATCACGGGCTTGGCACCCTCCTCTAACTCTATCACATGCTCAAATCCACGGTCAGGAGGTCTGCTAGGAGGAATATCACCGAATATTGCTCTATGTTTGTCCACTACTGTCTGGACATCAATGTGGAATGGCTAGTCATCCTGTGAAGAAGGTGACTTGGATGAAATGAATGTAATGTCCCCTTTTTATCATGATCACGTTTTGCGGATGGTTTAGCCTATCACTGGCCCTCATAGGCTAACACAAATGGTTAGGGGGCCTTCTGAGGTAGAGTCTTGGTCAGCAGAGGCTTTTATCTTCTCCAGAGTTTAGTGGTTTCCAGTTCTGGCTTTCGTTTGGTGTCTCCAGAGGCCCATTTGCTATACTTACTATTTATAGTAAGCCCGAGTTTGGTTGAGAGGACCCTTACTATTTTTAGTAAGGCGCTCGATCATGTTGGGATTTACAGAGTTGACCCCCAGTTCAGACGGTTTGATGAAATATTAAATATTGTAATGTCCCCTTCTAACCGACCTTTCTAGTGGCTAGTTGGCCTTTTGGAAACCAGTTTAGTGGAAGGTAAAATTAGGGTTTCCTATTTTAGGATGTCCTTGCTCAGAGTTAGTGGATTCAATGGCGGATTCTTTCTGGGTTTTCAGAGAGCTTAGCATGGTATGTTCATCTCGGCTTTCTGAGCATTTCCAGGAATTTACTATTTTTAGTAAATTCTATTTTTGGCAGTAAACAGGTTGGTCTCAGGCAGTTGACTTTCCCCTTCAGTTGACTCAAGTGGCGTATTCAGTTTCGGGCTTCAGAATGCAGTTTTGGAGAGATGAGCTCATTTCACTTAAAAATAACATTATATTTTAAATGTTATTTTATCACCTTGGCCTAGCCAAATAACTTAATGTTATTTTAAAAGGTGGACTTGAAGGGTGGCGCCATCATTGAGGATATATTAAATTTATATTGAATTTATCAAAGTCAAAACTAAGCCTTAAGGAGGACGCATTTATTTAAGTGAGAAATTTAATTAAATGAAGTCAAAATTAAAGATGCATGGAAAAGGACGCCATCTCTTGTGATTAGGGTTTTGACTCTGGAAAAGAAGTTAGGGTTTCAAGGAAGGTCAACAGAAACTTATAAAAGACAGCCTTGGGTTCTCTTTTGGTTATCTTTTATCGACAGGAATGTTATGCTGCCGGATTGGCTTTGGGATTGCTTTGAGGAATGAAGGCCTCCTAGCTTGGGCATCGCTTCTTGCTTGCAATACAGCGACTAGTGGTGATTTAGTCTAGTTCGTGAGTTTCATTGAGATTTGTGCATTGTAATCTGCATTGTGTCTAAACTAGTTTCTGTTTTTGCATATTAGAGGTTTCCAGATATTGCATTTTTGCTACAGCAGATTTATGTTTTTATTCGTAAATCAAAAAATATCAAAAAGATTGTTCTGGGTATTGCACTTTCTTTTCTGTCTAGGCTAGGCGTCCATGTCATGTCCCCTTCGGTGACATCTGCGATGCAAGGTGGCTATCACTTACGACCCTCATTGGTGATGGAAATTTGGATAGAGGTCACTTTGGAGCTTGGCTTCGGCCAGTTAGCAGAGATTGATCAGTAGTCTTTCGTTTTGGCTCAATCGGAGACTTTTTGCAGAATTGCTATTTTTAGCAGTTCCTGGCAGGCAGTGTGGGACCCCTGCTATTTTTAGCAGTATGGCTGTGGCAGTATTCGGAATCACTTCAGAATTCGTCAGCATCAGACGGATCAGTCATCGGATGAGTATCGAGGAAGATATTAATATTTAATTGCATTAATTAAATATTAATTATTTAATGATTATAATATAAAGTTATAATATTAATTTATAACTTAAGTGATTTCTCATTGAGGGGTGCGCCATCATTGAAGGGGGCCAAAATTGACATTTGATTTATATTAAAATATTCAGCTGAGACTATGGAGAAATTAAAAGATTAAAATGTGAATATTTTATTAAAACCCTATTCTTAAGGAAATCGCACTTTTCAGCATAATAGTGGATTTGCCTTGGGTTTTGAGCATTATGTGATTATTGGATTTTGAGAAACTGATCAAATTGATCTGAGCACAGAACCTTAGGGTTTGAACTCGAATTCCTTGGGGAATGAGCCATCTCCAGCGGAAAGCAATTCAGAGGTTGTGAAATATCACTTGATCTATTGCCAGCAGAGGTTTTCTCACATAGAGGAAATCATTGGTCTTCAGAGTTAATTCATTCACAGAGCTACAGCATATTTCCATCATTCAGAAGGCATCTATTTACCTGGGCGCACATATTCTTCATCATTTAGAGACATCAGAGGAGGTCGTACAAATCTTATTTGCTGCTGACAGCAGGCCGTACCTTTACTGTACCTGGGCCGTACTTTCATAAAGGTGTGTTTTGGTTCTTGGAGAAAACGCCTATCTCTAGGGATGCCAGTCTTCACCTATGTGGGCGCTTGGATACTGGGAGCCATTTGAGACTGTTGCAGAGAGGAGAAAGCATTATTTTGGCATCAGTCGTACCTTCACAAGCAGATTACCAGCCAGCTGTTTACCAGGTTTCTTCAATAAAAATTATTGTTCTTTTATTGCATGCTTCAAAAATCTTATTGTATTGTTTCCAGTTGAGCAAATAAAAGAGACGCCTTCATTCTAGCTAGTATTTTCTACACATATTGTCCATCTAGCATTTTTAAGGAATTTATCATTAATTTCTAGAAAAGCCGTACTATTCATTTATTGCATCAAAACTCAAAAATTGCAAAAAAAATCAAAAACCTTCAGAAAAACCTAAAAACAGTCAGATTCAGAGATTTTGGGGAAACTAGGGTTTCTACAAAAAATACCTCCTACTTATCAATTGATGAGCTAAAGGGGCTCTATAATGAATGGTTCATAAGGCACACACTTGCTGAAGGTTTTGCAAATGGGGTAACAACTCAAGTGGGCTTAACCTTGGAGAAAACTCCCTGGTTAAGCGCGCTTGAGCTGGAGCAGTACTGGGATGGGTGACCTCCCGGGATGGACCAGTGCTTCACCTCTGTGAGCATCACCTAGATGCAATGAGTGCTAAAGTGGACCGATATAGAAGTGAGAGATGGGTTCTTGTTGAACCACTCATGAAACATGGGTCAATGAGTTTGACTCGAAGAAACTACGGTTGAATCGATAGCAATATCATAATTTGACCTGTTGTGGAAAATACACCTACTTATCAATTGATGAGCTAAAGGGGCTCTATTATGAATGGTTCATAAGGCGCAACACTTGCTGAAGGTTTTGCAAATGGGGTAACAACTCAAACGGGCTTAACCTTGGAAAAAACTCCCTGGTTAAGCGCGCTTGAGCTGGAGCAGTACTGGGATGGGTGACCTCCCGGGACGGACCAGTGCTTCACCTCTGTGAGCATCACCTAGATGCAATGAGTGCTAAGTGGACCATTCGATATAGTGAGAGATGGGTTCTTGTTGAACCACTACTCATGAAAACATGGGTCAATGAGTTTGACTCGAAACTACACAGTTGAATGCTGATAGCAATATCATGATTTGACCTGGCTGTGGAAAAATACCTCTACTTATCAATTGATGAGCTAAAGGGGCTCACCATAATGAATGGTTCATAAAGGCACAACGCTGGCGAAGGTTTTACATTGGGTAACAACTCAGCGGGCTTAACCTTGGAGAAAACTCCACCGGACTGGCGGCAGAGGCTAAACGTCTTGGGATGGGTGACCTCGGGGCGGACGGTCTTCACCTCTGTGAGAGCATCACTAGATGCAATGAGTGCTAAGTGGACCACATTCGATATCATCGAGAGATGGGTTGCTGTTGAACCACTACTCATGAAACATGGTTCAATGAAGTTTTGACTTCAGAAACTACGGTTGAATCGGTAATATCATAATTTGACCGGCGTGGAAAAATACCTCCTACTTATCAATTGATGAGCTAAAAGGGCTCTATAATGAATGGTTCATAAAAGGCACAACACTTGCTGAAGGTTTTGCAAATGGGGTAACAACTCAAAGCGGAACCTTGGAAAACTCCTGGTTAAGCGAACTGAAGCGATATCTTTGGGATGGGTGACCTCGAGGGGGCCGGACCGGTGCTTCACCTGTGAGCATCACCTAGATGCAATGAGTGCTAAGTGGACCATTCGATATCGTGAGAGATGGGTTCTTGTTGAACCACTACTCATGAAACATGGGTCAATGAGTTTGACTCGAAACTACACAGTTGAATCCTGATAGCAATATCATGATTATGGGATTGTTTATCAAACATGTATGAGATGGCCTCTGCATCAAACAAAGTATTTCTGATGAAAAAATTGTACAATTTGAAAATGAAGGCGGTATTAGTTCAAATCATTTGAATGAATTCAACACATTGATTAGTCAATTAATTTTAACATGAATCAATTGAGATGTTGAGATCAAAGCTATTTTGTTATTGTGTTCTCTTCCTGATAGATGGGAAGGAGTTGTTATGGCTATTAGCAACTTGATTATTGGTAGAAGGGAAGCATGCTAAAATTTGATGATGTTGTTGGGATTCTTCTCAGTGAGGACATGAGAAGGGAAAACCAAGGTACCTCATTAGGAGACACTTTGATAACCGGCATCAGAGGGAGAACACAGGAATGAGGGAAGGATAATCGATAGGGAAGATCAAAGTCTAGAGGAAGAAAAGTCAGTTGTTGGTATTGTGGTAAGGAAGGCAACATGAAGAAAAATTGCTAGTTACTAAAAAACAATAAGGTTGAAAACCAATCAAAAGAAAGTGAGGCTAATACAACTTATGAGGAAGATGTCAATGCTCTTGTTTTATCTACAGGAAAAGTTACTAGAGATGTTTGGGTACTTGACTTGAGCATCATTTTTGCGAGGAGTATTTTTAAAATTATCAAGTTGACAACTTTGGCAAAGCTTACTTTGGTGATGATGAGCCTTGTGATATCATTGGCAAGGGAAATGTTTTATCAAAATTAAAAAATGGTATCAGCCAGCTACTAGAGGTTGTTAGACATGTCCCTCAACTCAAAAGAAATATGATTTCAGTTGGCCAGTTGGATGCTCAAGGATGTAGTATTACTTTTGAGTCAAGTGTGTGGAACATGAGAAAGGGAGTTTTTGTGATTGCCAGTGGAAACAAATTTGGTACTTTGTATGTGCTAGAGGGTCAAACAAAAGTTGGAGCTGCAATGGAAGTTGCAGACAACGAAACAAAGACTTGGCATAAAAGGCTTGGTCACATGAGTAAGAAAGGTCTTGAGATCTTATACAAGAAGAATTTGCTTCTAGGCTTGAGATGGGTAGATTTGGAGTTATGGGAGCATTCAATATATGGCAATCACAAGAAGACAAGATTCTCTACCAAGGAATATGAGAAAAATTTAGGATCATTGGAATTAGTGTATTCAAATGTCTTTTGGCCCCTCTAGGGTACCATCTATTGGTGGGTCAAATTATTTTATCACCCTTTTAGATGATTGCATTAGGAAGGTTTGGGTTTATATGCTAAAACAAAAGTATGAAGTTTTTGGTATGTTTAAAAATTTCAAGGCACTTGTAGGAAACCAAACTGGCTGTAAAATTAAGTTTTTAAAAACTGACAATGGTGATGAGTATTGTTCAAAAGACTTTGATAAATATTGTGCGGAGAATGGCATTCAAAAAATTAAAATAGTTCCTCTTACATCACAAGAAACCGACGCAGCAGAAAGGATAGATAGGACTATTTTGGAAAGATTATATAGTATGCTCTCGAAACTGCTTTAGGAAAATGGTTCTAGGATAAGAATCTAAATACAATAGTGTACTTGATTAACAGAGGTCCATCCCCTCGATTAGATTTTGAAGTTCCAAAGGAGAAGTGGCTGGGAAAGAGGATTTCTTATAATCACCTATGAGTGTTTGGGTGTGAAACCTTTGTTCATATCATACAAGAAAAAAGAATGAAGCTTGATGTGAAGTCTAAAAGGTGTATCTTTGTTGGATATGAACATGAAAAATATGGTTAGAAGGTGTGGGATCCAATTACCAAGCAAATCACACAAAGTAGAGGTGTGATCTTCAATGAAAAGGTAATAGAAAATTTGCAAGAACAAAGCATACCGACCTAGGTGTATGTTCTATTAGAAGACATCACAAATGGGAGTGATGTGTTCAAAGTCAAACAAAAGGAGATTGTAAATAAACCATGTGTAATTTCATCCACAAATACGACCACAAGTTCAGCCCCAAATTTCCATGATAGTGAAGAGCAAGGTCATCCCATTGGCACTCATGAGGAGGGTACTCCACAAGAATTGATTCCTTAGGTTCGAAGGTACACTAGGGAGCACAAGCCTCCAACAAAATATAATGATTTCATTCAAAGTTTGCTGCTATCCAATGAAGCTGAACCTACTACATTTGAAGAAGCATGTGAAGATAAAGATAGAAAACAATGGATGCAAGCTATGAGGAATGAGACAGGATCTTTGATCGAAAATCACACATGAGACTTAGTGTTATTTCCACATAACAAGAAGGCATTGAAAAAATAGATGGGTATATAGGATGAAGGAAGAAAAGGGTGGGAAGAAGAGATACAGGGCCAGATTGATAGTCAAAGAATATGATTAATAGAAAGGTATTGATTTCATAAAAAAAAAATTTCACCAATGTAAAAATGACTTCAATCAGCAGTGATGGGTTTAGCAGTTGTTTATGATCTTGAATTGGAGCAGCTTGATGCCAAGATCACCTTTCTACATGGCGATTTGCAAGAAGAGTTATACATGTAGCAACCTAAAGGTTTTGAGAAAGAAGGTAAAGAGGATTTTGTTTGTAAACTAAACTAAAGTTTGTATGGGGTTGAAACAAGCCCTAAGGCAATGGTATTTAAAATTTTATTCTTTTATGGTTGAGAAAAATTTCACTAGATGTGAGTCTGACCCTTGTGTGTATTATAAAACCTTGGAAAACGGTGAACTTGTGTTGTTATTATATGTTGATGATATGCTAGTGACAACAATGAGTATGGCTGCAGCTAGCAATTTAAAACAACAATTGGCTAACAAATTTTCAATGAAGGATTTGGGTGCTACCAAGAAAATCCTTGGAATGACAATCATTAGAGACAAGTAGAAAAGATAATTGAAATTCTCACAAAAAAAAGTATATTGAGAAGGTACTGGACAGGTTTAGCATGAAGGGTGCTAAGGCAGTAAGCACACCTCTAGCAAATCATTTTAAATTGTCTTTTGAGATGTGTCCTAAGACAAGAAAAAATAGAATACATGGAAATGGTACTTTACTCCTTTGTTGTTGGGAGCCTCATGTATGCAATGGTCTACTCAAGCCCTGTCATTGCTCATGCATTGGGAGTGGTTAGTAGGTTTTTTGAGTAATCCAAGACAAATTCATTGGCAAGCTCTAAAATGGATTTTGATATATGTGAAGGGCACTTCAAACCATGCATTGAGATTTAGAGGGGCAGATGCACAATTACAAGGATACGTTGATTCAGATATGGTTGGTGACTTGCATAAAAGGCGATCTACCATTGGCTATGTGTTCACATTTGCAGGGGTAACAATCAGCTGGGTTTCTAGGTTGCAGTGGGTGGTGGCTATTTCCACTATGGAAACAGAATTTATTGCAATCACAAAAGGAACTAAGGAGATTTTGTGGTTGCAATGGCTGTTATCTGAATTGGGTATTAAACAACAAGATTTTGTTTTGTATGGTGATAGTAAAAGTGCCATTCACTTAGCAAAAAATGCAGCTTTTCATTCACGAACGAGACACATAGAGCTTCGATATCACTTTATTTGAAGTGTCCTTGAACAGGGTAAATTAAAATTGGAGAAGATTCATACTAGCCTAAACCTTGAAGATGCATTTACTAAGGTTGTCTCAAAAGAGAAGCTGGAGTTTCGTAGAGCTTCTCCTGACCTAACAAACATATGACAATAAGCTTGGAAAGTGGGTGACATCTCTAAGCATGGTTATTTTGCAGCATGTCAGACTTCAAGTGGGAGATTTTTCAGATGGGAAATCCGACCTTCCATTTCTTTGGATGCCTCACCTTCAAACTCTTCATCTCCCTTTGTGAAAAGAAAAGGTTTTTTGACTCTTCCTTTTTCATTGACAAGTTCCATAAATATGTCTGATGGACATCTAATCTGATATGAATTATTTTTTTATCTCTCAGAGAGAGACTAAACAGTGCTGTATTGTTTTTTATGTATTGCTGCAAATTAATAAAATAGAGAAACCTGCTTTCCCGTGGATGTAGCCAATTTTGGTGAACCACGTAAATTCCTGTGTTGTTATGTCTGTGTTCCAAATATCTCTGTTTTTTATTTTTCTGTTTGGCGATATACATATTTTTATCTGCTCTGTTTTTCTCAACACAACATTACCATTCCTATTCCATGTAGGCAATAGCATTGTCTTACAAAAGGCGAATTTAATTGATAAAAAAGTAACACGATGAAGCATAAGAGAAGAATAAGACAGAGACAAAGTTTGTCATGAAAAAAATACAGTAGTGTGTTACTATTGGGCAATGTCATAAAAAATAAGAATTTATGATCATATTCCCCTGCATATAAGCAATGAAAAAGAAGACTGTCACATACGGTGAACACAATTTTTTTTTATGTTCCATACAAGGAGCAATCAAAGTAGAAAGGTGGAACATATGCAAGAAGGAAGCAAGCCTGAAAATTAAAAAAGGAGGTATGCTAATTGTTAGAACTTAGAATCATTATCCTAATCTTAGCCTTGAAAATTGAATGATCGGTCCATGGATTGTATGGTAGCCAAAATTAAGAGGGAAAGGAGTAGAGAATACATTTTGAAGAGAGAGCAAGCGAAGGGAAAAAATTGAAATTGGTTCACTTTGTGAACAAATCCAAGTAAAAGAAAATACTTACAAATAGTTCCACATGGCAAGTACAAGTAAGGGTCGACAGATGCAAGACAGATTCAAGCATAAAAATCAAATGAGAAGGCATGCAAAGTCATTATTCAAGTATTCTATTAGTAATTATCTCATGGAAGTAAGATGAAAAGACATCATAACAATATAAAATGCATATCCAAAATTGAAAATGAAAAAGGTTGTATAGGCAAATGCGAATTTGGTGTCAGCACTACAGTAATCATGTCACTGCATACGTGCAACTGATTTGAGCATGGTAAGTATAGCAAGCATATGTGAAGCTTATCTACTGAACTGTATTCTTAATTAAGGATTTTGACTACTAATTGTTCATTGGTGGTTCTACACACAAATGACCTCACGTAGGCATGAGATTTGACTGACATATATTAGATATATTATAAAACTACTCTCTATAGTTTTAAAAATATATGCAAAGGTCTGATGATATTTTTCTTGAAAAAATGCCTCTTTTATTACTTTAGGGGACCAAATTACATCATTTTAACAATAGGAAAAGAAGGTAAATGCTACGGAAGATGAAATTCTATCATTTGTGTTTGTACCTCAAGAGCAAGGACTCAACCTCTTTATGGAAACACATGAATTCGGATTTGAGCAACAGAGCCAATTCTTGCTTGAAAAGTATCAACTTACCCAACATGACCCACCATTTCATCTCTAACACACAATAAGCAGATTTGGTAATGTCAAGAATGTGACACCTTAGTTTGATTGCTTTATCCTTGAAGAAGCATTCAGACCTAGAACTATACACTTGAAATAAGATTATGCTTTCCAAATAGATTGAGACATCCTTTGCCGGTGCACTCCAAGGTCCCTCACCTTTTTGTTCACTGTGGGTGTTATCCACCTTTTGCCTCACCAAATTATATAAATCCTTTCCTACATGCTCATAGAAGGTCTTCCCTGTATTCCATTTCTACTCCCTCCAAACGGACATTGCCCCTTGAAGGTGCATTAAATAAATACTATCTTAATATGCAAAGGTCCTTTTAGGAAAACTTTTCTGTTCTATTCACCTTCTAAGCTTGTTATAAATTGCACCAAGCATGCCAATGCTATTGCTCATGATTCTAGACATCCCCCCAATGAAAGAATCGTTTATGGACTATCTTTTACCTGTAAACCTTGGAAAGAGACCAGGTTCACTGCTCAAAAAATGAAATGTTCAGATCCCAAAAATCTGGTGGTCCCTCAAATTTCCATTGGAGAGAGGTAGATATCATTTGTTAAGTAGCCGGGACTCCTAGATTTGATGAGCATTTGACACAAAATGGTGAGTATTTTCAGATTATTTCACCCATGTCCTTATGCTAACCAAGGAATCTCGAGTAGAAACTATAACCCCCTCTTTTGATATTAAACTGGTCTGACTTATTTAATGAGGCTTTCTGAAATCCTAACCTACCTACAAACCTTTAATCCCCCAAATGCAATGAAATAAGTCTAGCATGTTTTGGTCATAAATAAGCCATATGATGTCAAAATAACGTAATTTTTTATTTAGAGAAATTAGACAACTTACTTTACACACAGAGAATAATTTAGCCAAATTTTCATTTGTTTGGTTCTCTAAAGTTCTAAACATTCAAATAAAGTTGCAGTCCTGCAGATGTGCCTTTCATCTTTAATGGCATGTGGAACAAGCTTATGAGGTGTCAAAATGGGCCAAAGAACCAAGGGCTGTTTAAGGTAGACTAAAGATTGGAATTTGGATGGTAAGAATTCTAAAAATTATCTCTGACCTCGTTAATTCATCCATTTCCAAACATAATGGTTCGAGGGTTTTGAAATAGAGCATTTTCCATACATTTTTTTCATTGTTGAGAGGAAGAGAAAATCATCATCCATAGGTAGGGATGGGTAGGTTGCAGCACTTCACATAATTGAGAGGAGTTGTAGATAGCATCAATGTTCCAAGAGAGTTCCTTGTCTATAATGATGTTCTTGAATAAAACATACTTTTTTGCTGGAGTTTTTCCCATTTTGGGTTTCATTGAGGTAAACATTTGTCTTTCCTTATGTAGTTTCCTTTGCAATACTTCTTTTTACATTCCTTTCACTTTTCGCTGTTGTACACTGATTGTACAAGTGACTGGCCATTCTAAATTGCAAGTGTAGAAACAAGATATAACTTACAAGTGAAAGTATGTTGCAAACTCAAAGAATCCAAGAACAAAATAGTGATAAATCATAAATGGAAATGATCAAATGATCAAACAAGAGATGCAAATCATTACACAAGATATATGTGGAGAAACCTTTGAAGGAAAAAATTGCACACCCAAAGAGATCCAAATCTTGTATTAACCCTTCAATAGAGTTACATCAATACAACTTCTCTCTCTTTGCAGCACTTTGTTAATTCAACCTACAAAACAACTTACTTTCCTTGTACTCCAAGCTCCAATATATATCCAAAGTAATACAAGAAACCATAAGTGGTTTCCAATACCATGGACTAAAACCATGAGCCAAGTGGTCTACGTGCAAAAAATACCTCATGGCAAGTGTCCAAGAGTTACAAGCATCTTTGTAGAAGCTCCAAGATTTTTCTCATAGATTTGGGCATCCAACTTCATTAAGGGAAAAAAAACAGCCAACTAGAAGACAAAATAACAACTCTTTATGTCCAAAATAGGCTGCCCACTTCTTATAAATAGTCCAAGATGCTTTTTTACACATCTTACACTGTCATAGATGCTTCTTAACCACTATAAGTAGTGAGATTCTCTTCCACTTCATGCCAAGTGTCTAAAAGGTACTATTGTTGACCAAATTAAGCTTCACCACTCAATGCCACCTTGCAAAGAATATTCCAAGTGTCTAGAAAACAATATTTAATTGCAAAAAATATTTCTCCTCATGTGGGATATTGAAATTCCCCTTCAATGAATCTTGGAGTCACATAAAATAATAACTGACTAATAAAATATTAAAGTTAAGATACAATCATATGTTTGCAAGGTTAATATCACCAATCCTAACAAAGTGGATGAGTAATTGTTGTACATAGTCATATGGGACATTGTTTCAGCATACTGCAGGTGTTTCATTAATGTATGCCACTTATTTAAGCCTTAGTTGCATGTTCTTTTGATATGGGAGCATTCGCAAGAATGTGAGATATTATGTATATCCAATTGTCAGTAGCATAAACATGTATTTGCACCATGAAGGTGCTGAAATCCACAGTAGGCAGTAGAGGACAACACATAAGTATAACAAGCATCAATTGGAATATATTTATTAGATTTTAATAGTTTACTTAATTAGCACCATGATTCACTGATAAGATCTGAATAAACATCTGTAACAGCGATAGATTAGTAATTATCACAAGCCTACATGATTATTTTCTTGAAATTAATAATGTCTAAAGCTTCTTATCAAAGGAAAGTTTTCTCTAATAAATGAACCATGAAACAAATAAGAAAAAATAATAAAATTATTTAACTCATTGATATGAGACTAATAAAGATAAATAAGCAAAAATTTAATTCATTTATTTCCCTTCCAGTGCAGGATTTTGCTAGTTTTCACACTTCCTACCTAAAGTCAAGCTGCAATGATGATGATGGAAGCATGGATATGGTGCCACACACAAGTACAGGTGCTGCTGTTGGTTTTAGTTTCTCCAAAATTAAAGGAACCATCTAAGGTAAGGTTTAGCAAAAAGAGTTAGTCCCTCAAAGCTCTGCATCATTTTGCAGGATGCGACAATGAAGCAAAGCTAGGAAATTGATAAGAATACGGCTTCAACCCTTTTATTAATTTCTTATTCCTTTCGTTAAAGATTTAAAATCAAAGAGAGGCCAGGACATAGATTACAAGAACGGATTAACAAATCTCATCCAAACAAACATAGGCTGTTCTATTTAACATTTATCAAATATAAAGCTACAAAAAATAAATGGGGATATAACCAAAAAAGTTGCCTTTTCTGAAATCAATACCTTCAAGAAATCCATCTCCTTTATAACCATCACCTCACACTACCTTTGGCATCTGTGGTTGTAAAGCAGTCCACATTGGCATCACATCTAAAACGTTTAAAGTTACCCATAATACCCCACTCCAGTTTCAGCCCAAACACTACATGATAATTATGAGTGATGCTTGAAATCACCCAACTAATGAAACCTGTGCACTGCATCTGAGAGAATAGCATAAAGTTAGAATCTTCATGTTTCCAGAGAGTTTCATTCGTAAGAATGTAGCAGCAGGCATTACCAGACTTGCATCTTCATTGTTTTCACCAGTAGGAATGTTACACTTCTGTTACACCCTATCTCATAGTTACTGAGTTACTTTCACCTTCATGAGTAAATATTATGATAAATGCAAATTGTGACTTTAATGTGTTTACTAGGTGAAAGAAATACTGAAATATGCATTAAGATGATATTGCTTTTAAAGGAATGAATATGTTTTATATTGATGAAATGCGATGAAAGAATATGTATTACAATGTGAATATTTTAATGCTAAGTTGTCGATGCAAATGTTTTATGATGCAAATGGATTTAGGATGAACAACTAACTACCTATGCAATGTATTAAGCTAGATGCAGGAACATATTCAAGCCTCAGGTACGCAAGGGGGAGTATCACTCAGGAGAGGAGCTTGGTCTAGTAACCCTTAATGAGACTAATTGAGCTTTCACACAATCATGATCTAGGATGGTCAAACTTAGTCAAGTTAGATAGGGATTTGGTAAGTAAACCCTTAATCGAAGTCTTTTTTTCCAAGATTGGTTCTTTGGTTAAATTGCAAGTTTAAATCATAATTTTGAGTTTGAGTTCTTCTTTGTGTATTTACTAATTGATGATTATATATATAAAGAATGAATATATATACATATGTGTGTGTAAAAATGATAACCGATGCATGGGTACATCGCATGCATATGGAAATCAAATGGACGTATACCACACACACACACATATATGTATGTATACATTCGATATATATATTTATCAATCAAAGATAATGTGATTATATGTGTTTAAATGTAAATATCAAAATAATGATGTATATATATATATATATAGTCACTTTTGGGGTATGCGTGTGTGTGTGTGTATATATATATATATGTTATGTTCGAATGATAAATTATGCATTTAATAAACGTATGAAAGAGATAAAATATATATATGTATTAATATATATATCATATACACACACACACACAGACATATATATATATATATATATATATATATATGTCATAGTTACGAGACTCAGACTCGGCAAAATGAAAAAAAACCCTAGAAATTTTGAGATTTTTAAAGATTTAAAACTTTTTTCAAGCACCCTTTATTAAACAAACCATAAAGACACAATAACATCATTAAATAGAAGCAAATTTGATCACATACACAAGTATACATCGATCACATAAGTATAAAGTATGCAAATTGTAGCTGAGCTGTTGAAGGAAATAACACTCTTAGATATATAAATATAGTCAAATATGCACAAAACTCATGGAATATGAAATCCATGACATCAAATGTTCCATACAAATATGAATATCAAAACAATAACTACAATTCTATGGCATAGTGGAGCCAACATCCTTCCTATGAAGGCGTCTAAGGGTCCTAGATGATGTAGCAGCTACAGCCATAGTCTCTACCTATGTCTCCATGCCACTCTCACCAACAACATTTGTGTCTACTCGTGCTCTAGCCTCCTCAACCATGGCTACAACCTCAGCCTCTCTATCTACCTGTTCCACCCAATCAAGGTCCTTGTCACTAAATACTGCATCTGTAGCCTTAGTGATCCACTTAGACTATGGATCAACCTCCTCTAGCTTGATCAAGGTGAGTCATAGTCAAAAATCTGCCTGTGTTTGAGCTGAAGGTTGTAATGAACATATACTAAATCATTCATCCTCTCCACTGTCAATCTATTGTGCTTCTTGGAGTGTATGTGCTCAAACATACTCCAATTGCGCTCACAATCAGACGAATTGCACTGCTGGCTCAATATATGAATGGAAATGTTTTGAAGGTTCGATGTATTAGCACCAAACATATGCCACCATCTAGCTAAGATGAGAAAAAGAAACAAAATCAATCTCGTTGACTACTTTAATTTTCAAGTTTCAAGTTTCAAGTTCAACATTTAATAATAAATTATAATATAAAAAGAAGAAAATTATGCCCTTAAATATATTTTTACCTGGCTGTAATGTAGTCCTACTATCTTTGCACAATTGATGTACAAAGAGTTCTCCTTGTGTTTTAGTAAAGGCGTCTATTTCGTGCACTATCTATGTAGTAATAGCAGGCAACATCCACTCGATCTATCACCGAGTAGAGCCCACTAAGAACCTCATTATTTGCATGGAAATCACGGCTGAATTGGAAGGCCGGATTTAGGAAACATGCAGCTACATGGAGGGGCCTATGAAGCTAGTGGTGCCATCTCTTATCAATGATATCCCAAATGGGATGATACTTATCCTCAACTCCACCATAGACAAATCTAATGTCCTTTTCGGCCCTATCCATGCCCTCATATATGTAGCCCATTGTAGGCTTCTCCCCATCAACAACTTGTAGGAGAACTAGCAAGGGATCGATAAACTACAAACATTGTGAAACATTAACTTAAGTAAGTGTGAATGAAAATAAACAAATAAAAGTAAAATATGAATAAAAATTAGAACATAATGAAGAATTAAATTTTACCTTCACAATCTCCTCCGCTGGTGCCCAAAACCCTAGCTCATCAAAAATGCAATTTGTCACATCAATCCCTGTAGTGGTTGTAGCATAGGAGGAAGTCTACTCCTCACCAACAAACATACACCTTAAAGATGCCTTTGACTGAATCAAGGATTGTAATGTGATAAAATTTGTGGCAAATCTAGTGATGCCAGGACGAGCCAACTCTCTCAACCTCGTGTATTGCCTCATTAGGCTAAGGATCCATGTGTGACTGTATACAAATTTGCAAATGTTTTTTGCTGCATCTACATATGTTTTGATCCATGGGAGCTTGCCAAGATCCTCTAATATGAGGTCAAGGCAATGGGCGGCACATGGAGTGCAAAATATAGTTGGGTGCCTCTCCATCAAAAGTCTACCAGCAGCAACATAATTTACTGCATTATCGGTCACCACTTGAACCACATTTTGTTCGCCCACCTCAACTATGACCTCCTTTATAGCCTAGCAAAAGTATGTGGCATTTTTGACATGGGCAAAGGCATCAATGGATTTTATGAACACGGTGTCACCTGAAAAAGAAGCAAAACAAATTATTCAATAAATTAAAAAAACATAAATCAGCCATATTAATCACTAAATCAAATTCAAATTTCAAATTATTCAATGCATTGAGGGAAGTACAATTACTTGCGGAGGAAACTAGAAAATTGAGCAACGTCATATTTCTCATATTGGTCCAACCATCAATCATGATGGTGCAACCGATCTTGCTCCATTTCAAGCACTGCTCCTCTATTTGTGCTTTTACATCTTCCACCTTTTGAGTCCAAAGTGGGCCCTTTAATTCATCTTCGCTAGGGGCTTTGAACCCTGCCCCACATATTGTTATGGCATCAACCATATTTTTCCAAAATGGAGACTTAAAACATGTCATAAATAAATCAATAAGATACTTAGATAAGTATTATAAAATGAAAAGTTTTAACTTTAAATTTGAATTCATCAATGACATACATCTAGATTCTAAATATAAAAATTCATAAGACAAAGATATTAAGAATTGACTATCAAACTATAAATTTTAAAACAATTAGACAAAAAAGAATTACCTGGCTACATGGAAGGGAATGGTGCAATAGTACCAAAAATATGCAATTGATTTCTTGGCTGCATCATGTGCCTCCTTGTTCCAACCCATGCTTTCAAGCAACGGTTGAAAACTAGGAGTACTGCGTGGTACAAATTATGAATCCACCCTAGATTTGTGAACTCTAGGGCCAATGCTAACACTCTCACTACCACTTGCAGTAGCGGCAACACCAGGAGCATCAACACTAGCACAAGCACTAGCACTAGGATGGTATGAAGGCATAGAAGAAGCATCTACAACACCACCAATGCTCACCAACTCCTCCCTTTGCCTACTTTTCATTTCTTTTTGCAATTCAAATGATTTTAATTGCACTTGCACCTCACGAATAGCCTTAGGAGGTGCAAGAGTGTAGCCCACTACATCATGGACGGGTATGCGTGCAATATGGTATTTCAATCTGTTTATGCCTCCATGAAAAAGTATTTTGCAATATTTACATTTGGCCTCTTATTTTTTCTGCCCGAGAAATATTTTAGCATGTTTCCAAGTAGGGTCTTTTTTGCGCAGGGTTTGAGACAGTATGAAAATATGGTTTGAACTGCTTATGAAGGTTGCTGCAATAATAAGTAGGGTTTCTAAAATTATTTAAATTGCAAGTAGGGTATGTAAAAAAAAGAAATGCAAACTCAAAAAAATAATGGTTTTACAAATTACAATGAATTTTTTGTTAAAAAAACACATAAAAATCAATTAAAATCAAGCTTACCTCTTATATTAGGTTTGAAATGCAATGCAAACTCCTTCCAATTACTGGTAGTGAGCTCTCAATGCACCTTCTTGCTAGTACGAGGTTTCCCAAAATCTATGTGATGCTGGATTTGTCTTCAACTTCTTGCTGGTTTCCCTACAATGAACTCTTGTTTTTCCTCACAGCTCTCTTTTCTCCTCCTATTTTGCCAAGTAAATGAAATGACGTTGCTTTTAGGTTTGGGGAGAAGATATAAGTCAATAAAAAAGAAAATTAGTTGACTGTTTTATGTTTTTTTTTGCTTTTTTCACTCAACACTATCAACCAAGTCTTGTTGACGGGTCTCGCTTAGACTTGGCAAGTTTGACTAGGACTTGGCCAGGTGGACTCGACTCGGGACTCACCAAGTCTTAGCGAGTCTTGTTACAGTGATATATATATATATATATATATATATATCATTAAGTATAGTGTGTGATATGCTTCCATAATGCAAATGTATTTGATGCAATGCATTATATACAACATGGCGTATTGTTAAGTGATATTGCATAGAAACTTAAGCGCTGTAAATATATATTCAAAGGGAAACACATAACATATAGCGCAGCAAGTGAAGGATAACGCATTTATAAATGACTTTGCATATTAATTTAAATTGTTGTGTAAAGATTATGGGCAGCACATAGGTAAGGCATGTAGGAATAGAGGGAAGTTTTTAAGCTGCAAATTAAGACTTAGTCAAAACTATGAATGCAGTGACGAATATAATGTGTAAACCATGTTTGACTTAGTCTTCAAACAACAAACACCAAAAAAGGGGCGCATGATAATATGTGGCACCAAAATATGAATATAGCTTGCATTTAGAAGTCTGTTCTGAGTTTGTTCTCCAGCTATGAGGCAAAGATGGAAAGAAAGAATAAGTCAAGAGTAATGTTGGCTGAAGTAAGTCGACTTGTAGAGTTTTTAACCTTGCTTTTCTAAGTGAATAATCTGCTGTCCATTGAAGGAGGTGGTTGGTTGTGTATTTGTACTGAGTCATTGTTTAAGAATCCGCTACCTTTTCTTCTTCTTGCTGAGTCGATCCTTTCGATTGAGAACTGGCATTTTTGAAAGCTTGTTTCTAGCCAGAAGTTGCTCACATTTGTGTATAAATAGAGGTGCTTTCTCCCTCATATGGGACGCATTATGCACTGTTGCTGCTAATTTTTTGAGATATTATTCTGCTTTTCTAAGTTTTGAGAGTTTGTGAGAGGTTTTGAGAGAGTTTTTGGAGAGACTAAGAAAGAGAGTTTGTGTAGTTGCAAGTATTGTGAGTTTTCCAAAAGAGGATAGAGATTGGAGATAGGCTGGATATTGAAGAAGTTGCAAGATGACTTGTGAAGGCTAAGCTAGGAATCTAGATTGGTCATTTGGAGCTTTGTAAAAATAGGCATGCTGATTTCTACTCCATTATGCCTTATATGTTTTGAAAAGATTGTATGAATTTGTTTGTCTTGTTTGGAAAGTAAGTTAGTTGTTCTATTATGAATTTGGTTATCATCTTCTTTGGATAAGCATGAGAGATTCTTGATGTGTCTAGTTGTTAGTGAACCCCGTTATAGGAATATATGCACATACTCTATATATTGGATTACGAGTATTTAAGTTGTTAGCTTATAATGCTAAGTAAACTGTAATGAGTCTAGCTCAAAAACTGATCTCAATTTGCCCCAATTTGTAGTTTGTAATTTCATCAAACAATTTGATTGCAAAGTTTTGGTTTGCTGGTCTGAGTGTTTCAATCTGATATAATTGCTTTTCCAATGATAACCAATGCATGAAATGCTTGCAAATGACTTCTATATTGATTTAGACAAGTTCTTAAATGCAATGCAGATTTCTTTTTGTATTTTCAAATGCAATAGATGAGATTTCATATACTAAATATGCAGCTACAGCCTATAGACATTATGTCAAACAGTTGGCATACATCCTTTTACACATTTCAAATGAAATAGATTCAAGTAGAGACTCCCAACTTCAATATATTATTGATAATGCAATCTTCTTACAATGCCAAAGAGATGAAAAAGCCAAGACTCTTGGCATTTACATACATATGCTTGAGAGCTTAAATCTGATATGAACTTTCACCTACAGCTGTACCTCCTAAAATGCAACTAGATGGCATGTAATAGCATGAATTGAACAAAGGAACCTGGTTCTTGAAGTCGCCTTGATTCTCCAATGAAGATGCAAGCAATATCCCAAAGAGTGATGGCCTCAAATGCCCAATGTAAATGTTTGAAGCAGCCGCCCCTGTTCTGATATAAAAGATTATTATAAAATAATCTCCAGCTGCTATGGGCTCCAAAATGCAACCAACTTCATCCAATAATCCTCCTATGTAGTGCGCCCAAGGTCAAAGACAAAATCGAACCAAGATGTAGAGGTTCCAAGCAAAATCGTAGCTTCTCCAAGTAGGTAATGATGGCTGATAACAAATCTGTATGCTGGTATGATCAATGCTAAATTTCTAATGCAATCTGCTCTCTTATATGAAAATCAATTATATCTCCTAGCTCCAAAATGATCACCAATATGAACTCCAAATCGAATC
>VDFB02329176.1:83487-228111 GCA_007258455.2 Sequoia sempervirens | reverse complement strand
GTTATCTTTATTATGTTGGTAATTATTACAGGACAAGGGACCCTCATAGTACATAAACACAATTTGTTTGTAGGGGGGGGGCAAAGGTGAATGTAGTAACCCATACTTTGCACCATAGTTTGAGGACTCTGTGAGTCCTGGAAAAGACTCGCGAGTCCTAGGGCTTGCCGAGTTGACTCGCCAAGGACTCCCGAGCCGAGTCCTGGAGAGTCCAGGCTAGGACTCCCAAGTCTTAGCAAGTGACTCACGCGAGTCCTAGAGTCAGACTCCCGAGTCCCAACTTAAGACTCTTGGCATTGCTTGGAAACAATGAGTATGAATATTTAAAACTTGTTTTTTGTTTGTTTTTTTCATTTGAAAGTTTGAAATTATGATATGAATGATGAAATTTCAAATATTGAGTGTTTGAAGATCATATAACATGTGTAATATTTTAATGATGAGAAATCGATAATCAAATTAGGCTCTTATGTTCTCTAACTGCATTAATTTATTTTATTTTATTTGTAAAACTATGGTTTTCTTCTTTGTTGAGTCCTAGCTGAGTTTTTTGTCAAGTCTATGTCGAGTCCCGAGTCCGAGTCCTATTTTGGGATGCCAACTCCACACCGAGTCCAAGTTTTCAAACTTTGCTTTGCACTTTTTATCCACTATCATTTTTCTCTATTGGAAAAGCCTTTGAGAACATAGAATTCCTTGGAATTTTAACATGTCCATTAATTAGATTTACACAATTACAATGCAACTACTTGTGTATGTTAAGTAAATGAAAGCTTCCATGAACATTTTTATTTATTTTTCATAAAATTTAACTCAATGTACCCCACTTAGCACAAAACCAATATTATTTGTCAGTAGGTTGCAGATTTTTTACCTTCAAGCTTATTTTCCTATTAGAAAGCCAAGATAACTAAAAAGTGTATGGATTAATTCTATAAAAATTAAAAATCTAAATAAAAAAGACAACCAAATAACCAAGGAAACCCAAGGACGCATTCCCCCCCTAAAATGCACCATCCCTGTTCCCGAGACGTCCTAGGTACACGAGGACGATTGGGGAACGGTTCCTTGGCGTCCCCTTCTGTTCAAAAAATGCGAGAAACATCCCCGAAACGGGGGTACTTCGTTGACCAAATGGGGGACGATTGACCATCCTAGGAACAACCAAGGGATGGCTAAGTTGTCCCTCAACCGTTCCGAGGACGGACGGTCGTCCCTCGCGTTTTGCATTGATTTAAATTAAAAAAAAAACACACAATTTTTAAAAAGTGACGGCCCTGTCTGCGTGGCTATTGTAGGCCCCATTGGTGTTTGGTGTCTTATGAGGGAAAGAGAGGCCTCTTTTGATCCATTTATGCATTTGTTTGTTGTGGAGAGAAAGAGCAGCCAAGGGTTTGAAGTTGCAGCTATTGAAGGAGGAAGAACAGCAGCTTGAAGGAGGAGAGGAGGTTGAAATTAGTGTTGTTAGGAGTGCAAATCCACCAAAGAGGTATGCATTTTCTTCCCCTCTTTTTTTTCATTTATTTTGCAAAAATTTCAAGCATACTTTGTCTGATTTTTTATTTTTTTTGCATTTTTCAGTT
Organism: Sequoia sempervirens; assembly: GCA_007258455.2. NCBI lineage: Eukaryota > Viridiplantae > Streptophyta > Pinopsida > Cupressales > Cupressaceae > Sequoia > Sequoia sempervirens. Next base: position 226,528 of record VDFB02329176.1, on the reverse strand, counting down.
GAAACTTGCATTCAAAATATAAAAAAATGAGTAGCAATGAGGGTGGGAGTGATAGTGAAGATGAAGTAAAAAATAGAAGGGAAAGTGGTGAGGGTGTTAGTGGAGAGCAAACAAACCCATACCAATGCCCTTCAATAATCATGGAAGGCTATGCAAAACACCCTTGAAACAAAAAAAACATTCCTTCAATCTGTTACACCTGTGGGCCAAAAACAAAAAAATTCAAGGGGGAGTAGGGTGTGGTATTGCCATGTTTGCAAAAAAGAATTTAGGGGCAGCTACACAAGGGTAAGGTCTTATTTTTTGGGTGAGGAGGGCAATGGAGTTAGAATGTGTCCTGAGTTAAAAGATGATGAAGCATTAGAGTGCCAAAGAATTCAAAATGGAAGTTGGATAGGGTTCAAGGTGGGTCATCTTCTTTCCCAAGTGCACAATCATCTATGCCTATGCCTTCCACGGTTGGTAGTAGTGGAGTTGCCTCAACAAGAAAGAGGAAGGTGAATGGTAGTGGGAAGGGAACTTCAGTTGAGTCTATGTTTAATAACCAAGCATGAGAAGCCACTGAATCTTCTATTGCCAAATTCTTTTTTGCCCATGCCATCCCATTTCATGTGGCTCGTTCATCTTATTTCAAACAAATGGTTAAAGATGTAGCCACTATTGGTCCATCATTCATACCCCCTGGAGATCATAAGCTATGCACCACCCTCCTAGACAAAAAGTAATCCAAAGTTACTGTGTTAATGGAGGAGATGAGGCAAACGTGGATGAGGACAGGGTGCTCTATAGTGATGGATGGGTGGACTAATGTAGACATCGGCCACTCATCAATGTCATAGTCACATGCCCTGTTGGCTCTTATTTTCTTAAAGCCATAGATTGTTTGGGGAGACGTAAAGATGCAAACTTCTAGTTTTCCATTTTGAGAGATACCATAGAGGAGGTTGGGGCTGCTAATGTGGTGCAGGTGATCACTGATTCAACACGTGTGTGCAAATCGGTTGGTTTGATGGTGGAGTGTAATGTCCCCGTTTTGTAGGTAGTTTGATTTAATTAATTTAATTAATTAAGTTGTCCAAAATAATTATTTTTCAGGAGGATGACTAATTAGTTATTTTAATTAAATTAAAAAGTGGTATTAAGTTAATTATTTATAAGGTTATCAAATAAATCAATATTATAAGGTGACCTTATATTTAATTAATTTAATAAAGTGACTTGAATTAAAAAATATATCATAAAGTCACTTAATAAAAATAAAATAATATTATAGAAGCTTCTTGAAGAATTGGAGAAAAAGAATAAATAGAGGGGTTGCCTAAGCTTCTAGACATCTAGATTTGAATTGATATTTGATAATTCATCTTGTGGAGCCAAGGGTTTCTACATATTTCTTCTTGATCATAGGAAACAAAAACTTCCTATTGATAGCAATTTTGAGGGTGTGAAATATCATCTGAATTATTGCAGCTGTGGGAGAGGTTACTTCAAACTTCTCATTGGTACAAAATTTGTGGCCATTGGCCAATTTTGCATAGATCGATTGGGAACATTGGAGTATTTGTAATGGTGGATCCATTGCTAATCATTTTTGCATTGTTGATTGGCATCTCTTGTGCATTTCAACTAGGAGTATAAGGTCTGATATTTCCTGACAGCAAATTGGAGTTATCACAGTCATCAAATCAGCTTGTAGAAGCCACGATTTGGCTCATGGTGATTCCTCTTTGCATCGATTCTTTCAACTCCAAGCAGCACTTGAATTAAGAGCAGGTTGAGATCATTTTAGGAGCAATTGAGATGACTTTTGAGGCTTCATCAATTTATTGTGTGGGTCTGATCCACAAGAACAGGGGTGGCCCAAGTGAAGGTTCGATTCCAAGAAGAGAAGCATATAAAATTCAAATAAAATCAGGGAAGCATCATTAAGAGACAGGGAAGCTAGGCGCCCAATCATTGGAGGCAAATCTTTATCCATCAAGGAGAATCGAGCTTTTTCTTATTGGCAGCTTGCATTTCCAGGTTCCTCTATCAGTCCATTATATCAAATCTTTATATATTTTCAGTTATAGTTTGCATTGTAGAATTCAGTCATAATAGAGTCACAAATCCTTGTCATATATGACTGCATTCACACATCATATCTCCATTGTGAAAGGCAATTGTAATCAGACTTTGGCATTTTACGTTGGTTCATGTTGTAAGCCAAGAGTCTTGGCATTTTTATGATAACTTGTAAAGGTGATTGCATTTCAATAAGAACATCATCTTTGAAGAGTCTTACATGGTTGTAATGATCATCTGAATACTATATTAGGATGCATGCCAATTGTTTGACAAAATGTCAATTGGCATAAATAATGATTATAATATTGCATACCAAGTGTTTGTATTAATGCCACTTGGTTGTAAGTACATAAATGTCATCTTAGATTGCATCCAAAGTGTTTGTCATAATTTCTAGTTGTTGTAGCTGCATATTGCAAGTAGTTTCAGTCATCTATATGCATCAAAAGTACATTAAAACAATTGCATTTCATCTTAGAAGCATTCATAGTTATCATTGGCAATCATTGATACCATTGGAAACATTCAAAGAAACATCATTGGTAACAAGAAAGTCAAAACAAATCAATCAGAAGTTCTTATCAGCCTATATCAGCTTGCACACCAACTGTTTGACAAAATTCCAAACGTAGCAAAAGAAGAGTTTTTGAGTCAACTTGGGCTAGGCTCATTACATGGAGGGTACTTATAGGCACATATTTTGGACCCCATGTGTTCATGCATTGAACAATGCATTGAAAGACACATAGGGAAGTTGGGTTGGGTGAAGCAAGCGGTGGCAAAAGCTAGAGATATTCAGATGTTCATTTGCAATCACCACACCTCACTTGCTCTCTTTAGATCATTTTCAAAAAAGGAGTTTCTCAAACCTGTTGAGACAAGGTATGCCACTTCATTTTGTTTCACTTTCAATTTTTCAAATTCTGAAACTTAAAAGTTCAAACATTTCAATTTGTATTCATAATTTGCTTTTGTTTTAATGAATCGTTGAGTCAATAAATGTAGATATGCCACATACTTCATCTTGTTGGAGAGGATGCTAGAGGTGCATGAGCCTCTACAAGCGATGATGGTCAATGCAGAGTGGACTAGATGGCCCAATTCAAGTTCTGCTCAAGGAAAGACCATCAAACAAAAGATCCTCAATGACGATTGGTGGTCCAATGCGAGGTAAGACATTAGATTGCTGATTTTCACATTAAATTTCTGATTTTAATATTTTAATTTTATTGTCCAATGTTCCAACTTTTGAAGTTTTTAACATGTCAACTAATTATTTTGAACTTTTTGTTTGCCTTTTGCAAATATATTTGCTCCTTCATCTCGTCTATTGTAGATGTCATTCAATATGCTGATACAGACTCTCCTAGTCTTAGAGAGATATATGAGACATTTGACAGTATGCTTGGGAAGATCAAGCAAACTATTTTAGCAAAGGATCCCACTTCGGATTTATATGAGCAACACATTAAGCCCATTGTGACGTGGAGGTGGAATACAATGAACACCCTGCTTCATATGGCTGCCTTTGCTCTAAATCCCAAATGGTATGCACCAAGGGATGGTAAGGTGCCCCCCATGTGATGAACCTAAAGTTTTAGATGGGTTCACATGGGCCATTGATAAGATGTATTCAGTAGAGCCAGCTTCACTACTTTGAACACAATTCCTAGACTTTGCAAATCTTTGTGGCCCAAACTTGAGTAAACCACAAGCGAGGTTGGATAGAGCTATATTAGCTCAAACGGACCCTATTGGATGGTGGACCTTTTATGGGAGGGATACACCGCAGTTGAAGATACTTGCTACTCGCCTTCTTGCACAGGTTGCCAGTTCCTCTGCTACAGAGAGGAATTGGTCCACATATAGCTTTATCCACTCCCTCAAGAGGAATAGACTTACCTCTAGACGAGCGGAGAAGCTAGTGGTCGTTCATAGTGCTCTTCAGCTTCAGGATCGGAAGACTCCAGAGTATCAACAGACTCCAACTCTACGGTGGGATATTGATCCTGAGGACGTGGCCCAGGTAGATGAGGAGGAGACAATTGAGGGTTTTGTTGGGGTTTCATTGGTTGAGGTTGAGGTGGACCATCACAGTGGCAGTTACTTAGAGGATGACTCTAATTTTGATGCGGTTATGGGAGATCCTGCAGATTAGGGGCAGCAGTGCTACTGCTCTTTGTTAATTGTATTTTGATTTCCATATCATACTTTAAAACTATATGGCAGCAATGTAGCCTTTGAGCATTTTGATATAAGTTTATAAATTATAACTTGGAGGTTGTTTCATGATTCATGTATGTTAATTTTGAATTTTGAATGTGTATTGAGTATTGAAAAATAATGTTGAACACAAATGTTATATGTTAAGGTTCTATAATGTATATTATGCATGCCTTATCCATGTTTTCATATAAATATTCAAAAGTTCCCTATATTTTGTATAGTTGTCCCCCCGCCGTCTCCAAATTTGACCTCAAAATTCAGAAACTTGGGGACTCGTCCCACTGTCCCCATCCCGGAAACTTGGGGTAACATTGCAAATAACCTAATAGTAGCGAAACCAAAAAAAAATCAACAGCCATAAAACTTATTTGATATGAAATTTCAAATACCTAAGACAATTTTTTTACCACCAAATTGAATAGACACTTCACAGGCTGAATCAATGTAATCTTCTTCATTCCATCACTAAGTCTATATTATTTTGAAGTCTGCCAAACTGAAAGATTTCCCTTTAGTTGGCAGAGCTGCAGTAAATGTGAAAATAGTTTTAAATTTACTCAAAGACTGAAACAGACCAAACTGTATATGTGAAAGAAAATAACCTCAAATAAATCAGCACCAATTGCCACATGTGAAAAGACTGTTTTCTCTTGTACTGAATGATAGCCTTTACTATCCGAAGTCTGAAGTTCTGTACAAGTTTTTCTAAGGCAAATCACTTGATCCTAAGGAAGCCAAACTCGCAGTCTCAATACAATGGTGAAAGAGTTGCAGAGTCTCAATGGTGCTGATCACAAGCAAAATACCCCATTTATCACATGCCATGTATTTTGTTATTTGATATTATTCTATATGATACTAACATTTAGTTGGAATTAGACTTCCAATATATCTCGTATCGAAGTTTACAATTAATGATATACATGAATCAAATAACCTCCAATCATCTAAAGAAGAAAGAAACCCATTCTCGATTGTTCTATTGCATATGTTTGATCCTGTCATCCTATAACATAGTATTAGATATTAAATTACCAAATAAATGTTCAGAAATTTCGATTGAAGTGAAGGTACAAGATTCCTGCATAGTGCATACCATTCATTCCACCTGTTACATCCCTTACTTTGAGACTATGAATTTGGTTATGTATCTTTGGATGCAAAGTTAGTTGCAAGTAACTGTTTTCATGTGAATGTGAAATTGAGAATAGAATAGATGTTTTAATTATCGTAATTGTGAAGTTAACATTCTTTTAATGGCAAGTGAATTTCTTGTTCATGTGAAATTGAATGTGATAATGAGTTGATATTTAGATGTGTATTTATATAGCCGTTGTGAACATTCTAACCATAATACCTGTCAGTGGATGCAAGACTGACGACACCGCAACGGAAAAAATGTCATCAGGGAGAGGTAGTGGTTAACAGAGGATCGGAAATTGTCATCTCGCCTTGAGCCGGTGTAAGACAAGGGATCTAATTGTAACTTGGCCATTAATAATTTTATATAATTATTTATTAAATAAGTCAATTTAAATTTTATATAAATAAATAATAACCTTATGAGAGATTTCAAATGATTATTAAATATTTGCTAGAATTAAAATATTCATCCTCTTAATGCCAGGCAAACCAAATCTTGGAATATATATATATATATATATATTGATAATATTTTGCAAAAGGAAGTAAAATATTAAATTAATAATAAAGATATATTGGTATCGTCTTTTTGAAAACGAAAACCATTGTATGGTTTAAATCAAACTAAATAATTTGATTTTGGAGAAAGCAGAGTGGGAAGAAGATGGAATTCCATTTTCCACGCCACCTCATTCTTGAAACACCCAAGATTGTGGGCAGTCGAAGAGTTTTGGGGGAAAGATTATGGCTTTCCATCGAAAAAACTCATTCTTCATTCTTCATTCATCATCGACGGGATTGGGGGCTCTTATATTTTTATCTCTTTGAATATAGAGCATCGGGTTTCTTCTGAAAATCGTATTCCTTGCATTGCTAAAAGCTAAATCGTTTTGTGCTTGATTCTCAATCCTCACCCGCCATACTCACAATCTTTCATCACCATAATCAAAACCCTATTTTTGTGCTCGAAAATTTGGCCCGATAATATTTCCTTGCTTCGGTCTCTCACTCCATTCATTGGTGATCTTCTTTTGTCTTTTCTTTGAATTTCGTCTGGAGGTAGCTGTGGGCGTGACGAAGATTCCAGTTGCCCTCAAAATCAAAACCTTTGCTCCTGAAGCGAGAATATTTCCTAGGTCCGCGTCTCCAGCGGCGGAATTTGGCAAGCAGGTTCTCCAGTGAATTGGAGATTGAAATTATCTAAATCGGATTCTTGTAACAGGCACGTAAGAGACTTAAAGATTAAATCTGTGGCTTGGTATTTTATATCGAAAAGATTTTGTCTTGTTAAACTACCTTTCTTATGTAACTCAAGTCTGAATGGAACTGTTATGGCATCGAATTTGTTGTGGTATGAACTTAAGTGAAGTCCTAGGCAAATCGCTAACTTCCTTCTTACTTGACTAGGGAACTTTTTCAATCTGGTTAATTCTTTTGTTATCAATCTGTTATCCTCTCTCTTTCCGAGTCTTGTTCCAATTAATCTTCTTTTCTGTATCTGTTTGGAAACCTGAGAGAAGCAGGATATATTTTCCTCTTATTATTATTTTCCTTGATCTCAAACTTTTCTTGGAAACTTGAATCAGTCTTGATGAAAGCTTTTTGCTGTGTAAATTGAAGAACAGAATAAGAGTTCTCCGGTAACAAAATTTTATGCTTATGCTTCCTCGAGAGGAACATGCTGGGTTGAGCCCTTAAATCTTTTTCTCATCTCTGTATTTTTTGAAAGATTAAGTCTCTGAATAAAGATCCCTATTGCTAGATGAACATGGAAAATAAAGACATTTATTTAAGAAGAGAAACTAAATTGACTTTATAATTTAAATACTTGAGACCATGTAATCATGTCGAGCAAGGGTGAGAGCGCTGACGGCACAGGAGTGCCAGTTTAATTTAAGAAATCCTTGGCCAGGGTACAATGCTAGATTCAACATCTGTCAACTATCAAGTACCAGATATACCACTGATCATAGTGACCTTTCTAGTTGGGAGGTACCCTTAGTAAGGTCGATCAGGAGGTATAGGTCCTTGACACCAAGCTTAGAGGCATGATGATAAAAAGAGATCCTTGTTGATTACCCTTGTGAAGGGGCGGGTTTCTTCAGTGGAAAAAACATGGGAGACCAGTAGGTCTTCGGATGGGCGGTAAAGCCCTTGATGATATCTCCTTTTCCCATGATGACTGTGTCAAGATCAAGTGCTTTAGCTTCTTAATTGTAAACTCTTGAAACCCTTTTCTCTCTCTTAAAGTATTTGCAATGATTACTTAGCGTAAAATGATTAGTTGTAATTTTATTTTGGAAGCAATGAAAAGTTATATACAATTTGTTTGTATTTCTATTTGGAATCAGTTAGATGTTCTTTTCAGCTGAAAATGAAACTTAAAAGTTGGTTGAAGAATTAGATATTATGTATTTACTTTTATTTGAAATTCTTTTCAATTTAAAAACAAAAAAAAAGAAACCCTAGTTCGTTATCAGTCAATGAGAGTTGTGAGTTAGTTAATGATGCCCTAGCAGTTTTTACTCTTTTCAGTTCGATATCTTTATTTTGGAAAAACCCTAGATTGTCAGTTATTTAGTTGCCTTTCAGCTGAAGTTGGCAAAATAACTGTTTTTCTGTTAACTGTAAGATGTTAGCTGTTACACCACCCCCAAGAATAGCATCACCGAGCACAATTTATTCTCCCAGTGAAATAAGTCTTATGCACATTCTTCCCAATGACATTCTTAGACTAATGCTTACGCAGATTCATCAAATTGGTAACAAGTGATTCTTTTAATGTCATGGGTGAATTACCATAATTGGATTGTACACTTTTAGATAGTCATTTTGAGATGTTATTGGGGCACAAAATATTGCCATCAAGCAACATGACCGAATTTTTTATTTCTCCCAGCACTGCAAAAAATATCTGTTTTGCCTTGGCCATTGTTGCCTTTGGTAATCTCTTACATTTCAATGCTAATATGATGAACTCAACTGAATAAATAATACTGTGCAGCAATTTGCTGCTTCATGTCTCCTGCCTACTCCTTAATATCTAAAGAATGGTATCAATTCCTATCTATTTTCATATCAAACTCAGAACCAACTAATCAATGTACAGAATCATGGGATTTTATTTTCCTGTGCACTATTCTCCTCCTCATTGTACTTTTGATTCAGAAAGATATACTGGTATTCCATATTAATCATAACCAAATCAATAAAATATCAAGTATCAATCATCACAACATATCCAGATGCTTATTATTACAGGGTAAAAGGAATGGTCGCCATACACAAGACAGGGAAGATATCTACACTGCTAAAAGTAAACCAAAAACACATGCATCAACATCAGTGTCTACAGAAGAATGGTAGCAAAGTTCTAAACATAATACATGGTATATTCACAACCAAGAACATGTGCCTTTAGCCATCTCTTTCAACAAAGGTCCCCAAGGTATCCATTGTGAGGGAGTGCATTGCAACTAGATCGAGTGAACCCACTATGTATATACATTGCAATATTTCTCTATCTCACACACACACGCACATTGTTTTCCTCTATTTTTATTTATTTATTTTAATAAACTGCACCATTTTTTGGGCACTTCTATGGACCTCATGGAGTTTGCTCAATTTGATCAATACATATGAACAAGCTAGGAAGCTCTATAACAAATGATAGTTCTACAAGGCACAACACTTGCTGAAGGTTTTGCAAACAAGGTAGCAATCTAAGTGAGCTTAATTTTAAGGGAAATTCCATGGTTAAGTGCACTTGCATTAGAGTAGTTCTAGGATGGGTGGTTGTCATGCCCCCGAAATTGCAAACGTTAAAATGCAAATAAATAAATAACAATATAATATAAATATAAATGTTAACAATTTAATAATATTATAATTATTATAATATAATATTATAAATATTAAATATATAATATCAAAATATATTAACATATTAATATAAAACATAAAATAATATATATATATATATTAAAGGCAGATTATTAAGGAGGAAACAAATCTGAAAGTAGCAATCATACAGCAATTAATATTAATTACAAAAGGCAGCGATTCAATAGGTCTTGAGAGCAGCGATTGAACTAAACAAAGCATCATGACCTTTGACAATAGTTGCAACAAATAGCCATGTCTCCTAGCCCATCGTGGGTATAAAGGGAAGAAATAAAATGTCTGCATGGGGTCATATGGAGGAGAAGAGGAAATGCAAGGAAGGGGAGCAGATACGAGATCACCATCTAAGTAGTCCACCACATGTTGGATGTCCAATGTGTTGGCCACTTGTGGCCAAGAGGGTGAGTGTCCGCTCTTGAGCCTAGATAGGGAGGATTTCCAGGCACCCTATTGCGATTTCCCTTCCAACCTCTGCAATGGTTGATTGTTGGAGAAATCACAAGTCATAAGACGATGAATAAGAAGATATGAATAGGGAGGGAAGATACAAGCACCCCACTAGATAGACTACCCCATGTTGGATGTCCAACGTACCTGCCACTTGGGGCCAAGAGGGTGAGTGTCCGTTCTTGGGCTTAGTATGGGGATTGCTTTGGGCCAACCTATCATTCTCCCTCATTCAAACCTATTGTAATTGAATACTAAAAATAAGTATAGATGTAACATGGCTTATCTAATAAGTTATGATGATTTTACCTATTTGTACTCATATGTGTGATTATTAACCCTAATAGAAATAATCGGATTTATGAATTATATATACATATGCAATATTGCTTGATATGATTGTAGGACCTAAATCAAGATTTATCTTGTTAAAGGTCATTTAAATAGGTAAGTTATATTTGTAGTTATATTACAATTCTTATTTAAATGAAATTTGTGATTCTAGGGCAAGATTTAGGGTAATTATGGTGCTTCACCCCTATGAACATTACAAATATGCAATGAATGCTAGGTGAACCATTCATGGTCATATGGGGTCTTGAGAACCAATACTAATGAAATATGAGTGTTTACGATTTGGGTGGGGTCCATAGGCCATTAAGGTAAAAAAGTATGACACACATTTCAAAAAAACATTGATTTTTTTTAAATACACTTTTGTAGCTATCCGCCACAAGGGGTGCCTAGGAGTTTCTAGGACATTTGAGACTCCTAGATATATTAGAATCCCTTGAAGGTCCCCAAAAAAGGGTTATGCCCTAAATGCCCCCTCAGGAGGGGGTCATCTCAAAAACATACCCAAGTCTTACCCAGTAGTGGTGAGATGGCAAGGGGATGCCCCCTCCAAGTCTCCATTCCATTACATGTGGCTCACTCTCCTTATTATAAGGAAGTTGTGTCAAAGATAATAAGGGCAAAACCATCATATGTGCCACCAGGGGAGACTAAATTGAGGACAACAATCTTGGATCAGAACTATTCCAAGATTAATAGTTTGATGGAGAAAATGAAGAGAACCTGGGTCACAAGTGGATGTAGCATAGTCATGGATGGGTGGACGAACATTAGGCATCGTCCACTCATCAATATCATGGTTACATCTACAGCAGGCCCTTATTTCCTTAGGGCTATTGATTGTTCAGGGCAAGCAAGGATGCTCATTATCAGTTCCAAATCCTCAAGGGTGCTATAGAGGAGGTTGGGCCACAAAATGTGGTGTAGGTAGTGACAGATGCAGCCCAAGTGTGCAGAGTTGTAGAGAAGTTGATTGGGCCAACCTATAGACATATTTGGTGGACACCTTGTGTGCATGTTGTGAATAATGCACTTAAGGACATGGGTAAAATCAGCTGGATCAAATCAATTGTCAATGATGCTAGAGATGTGCATATGTTTATCTGCAACCAACATACTTCACATGCACTTTTCAGGTCCTCTAAGAAGGAATTCCCAAAACCTGAAGAGACTCGGTATGCATCATACTTTATTCTCTTGGAGAGGATGCTTGAGTTGCAAGAGGCATTGCAACTAATGGTAATGACCGCAGAATGGAACCGATGGCTTGAATCGAAGACACAACAAGGGTTGAGGGTTAAGGAGGCGGTGAAGAACGATGTCTTTTGGGCTGATGCCAAATATATTGTCTCCATCATTACTCCAGTCTTCACAGTTATTAGATTTGGGGATTCTAATGCACCTTCCCTTGGAGAGGTATATGAGTGCATTGATTCCATGCTTGATCAAATGAAGGTTATTGTGCGAGAGAAGGGCCCCACAATGCAATTCTACATCGAACATATTCATCCAATCATTCAGCGTAGATGGGAGAAGCTCATGACTCCCTTACACATGGCTGCCTAGGCATTGAACCCAAAGTGGTACGTGCAAAGGCCTCGTAAAATCACAGCTATAGAGGATGTTTAAGTGAAGGAAGGGTTCATGAAGGCCATTGAGAAAATGTATGATCCTATAGAGGTTCCAACTTGATTCGTACTAAGTGGACAAAATTTGCCACTCTTTGGGGATATTCAAAGGCGGCCAAGATAGATTTGGTGACTATGGCACAGGAGGACCCCAAGTTGTGGTGGACTATGCATGGGCCTAGATCTTTGACTACTACTCTAGCCATTCGTTTGTTGTCCCAAGTTTAAAGTTCTTCCATTGCTGAGAGGAGCTGGTCTACTTATAGCTTCATCTACTCTATTAAGAGGAACAGGCTTACTTCTAGGAGGGTAGAGAAGCTTGTGGCTGTACATAGTGCCTTGCATCTCATTGATCGCAACACAACTACATACAAGGAGAGTCCAACAGCCAAATGGGATGTAGAGCCAGAAGAGCCAACATAGATAGATGATGATGCTACACAAACAGGGTTGGTTGGTATTGGTTTAGATGAGCTTGAGCATGTGGGGTCCAACAGTTCTAGTGATGAGGAGATTGACATGGAGCTTGGGGATGATTAGATCATTAGAGGTATCAGGCCATTAGCCATTTACTATTTAGTATTTTGTTTTTGAAGTTTGAACTTTGAACATTGTTAATTGTAATTATGAATCAAGATTATGAAAGTCAAATTTTGAAACTTCTAGTTCTCGTACCAATGTCTATATTTTGATTTTCAATGTTCACTAGTTCAATGAAATCATTACAATGTGTTTAAACTTTAAACTTCACTTATTCCTTAGGCTTCTATAGTTATACATCTTTTTATAACTAATTTTTCAACTACTATATGTCGTCCCCTTGCCACCCCCAAGCTTAGGCCCCTCGTCCCCTCGTTTCCCCAGCTCCGCGTCAAGAAACCCCATGGAACATTGCTTCCTACTCTAACCCTAGCTGGGAAAAATTGCTCCAGCTCACAACAATACAAACAAATGTAGATATTTGATGAAAAACAAACTCCAAAAACCCTACCAAGGGGTGCGCTGGCCTACTGGTATGCTAATAGGGTTTGCAACCCTTGAAAATCTAAAGAATACCTTCCAACTTGCCCAAACTCACCCCTCCAAACTAGTCGCCTATGCTGATGCAAAAATTTGAGTGTGAATCTAGCAAGAATCACCATTGAAGCACATGTGAACCTCCATTATGAAGAAACTAGGTTTTCGTCCAACTTCTCCTATATTCATAAGGGTTTTCGTCCTTAGAATATTCGCCAAAGTGCAGATCAAAAAAGCAAAGATAATGTGATGATGTCCAAATGCTTCCAAACGACCTTATATTTATATCAAACTTCCCTTATGCCTCCCAATCTGGCCGACCCAGCTTGGGTGCCAAAAATGCAATTTAAAATTGTTTTTAATTTATTTTTTAATCCTCCTTTGGGCGCCAACTTTCTTTTGCCTATTTTTTTCTCCTTATTTCTCCAAAAGGCCGCTCAAGCCCAATTAAATATAAAAATATATTTTTGGCACAAGAATATTCAAAATTAAATATTATTTTGCCTCCTTTTGGGAGCCAAAACTCAAAAATAATAAAATATTATTTTTTACTTAATTTTTTCCTTGTTGGCTTTGAGAAGGGACATTACACTTAATTTTTTCCTTGTTGGGTTTGAAAAAGGACATTACACTTCCCAACATATTGCACTTGAGGAGTCTAAAAGCAAGCACACTTTTAGTGCAAGTGCCAATAGTACTGCTTGTAGTTCTTCAAACATGACTACATCATCTAATGTCAATGATGGCAATGATGACATTAGATGATAATGATGATGATGATTTTTTAGAAAATACATATGACGTTGAAACCTAGTTGATGAGCTCAATATTAATATTTTAATATTGAACTTGAAGTTTGAACAAAGTATTTTATAATATTTATCATTTATATTTTAAATGACATTTGAGTTTATGGTGGTTTGGTTGATTATATAATGGTATGTGGTATTCTAAACTAAATTCCTACTTTTAAGCTATAGATAGATATTTTCACATGTTTTTTGTATGCACGAACCCAAAACAAATCTAACCCCAAATTTTTTTTGCCAAATTCACAAACCTGAACCAGGATCCAAACTAAAACCAGCAATTTAGCTCAAATAAGTAGGCAGGATTTTGTCTTCAAATCCATTTTTTGCCAAAGGGTTTTTGTCTTAAAGTAAAAAAGATGAAAATGTTCAATCTCAAAAGATTGGGGTTTGATAATATGAAATTAATAACCTTCTCCATTGCTTTAACTCCTCCTTATATAAGTTTTTTTAGAATTTTTTTTTTTTTTTTTTCCCTTTTCTCCTTTTCCCTCCAAAATTTATTTTTTGAAAAATATTAAAAAGTCTTTTTAATTAACATTTCTTCTAGACCCCATACTAGCAACTTCTTTTGTCTCTCTTTTAAAAATGACATATTTAATAATAAACCATAAGTTATCTTTTTACAAATATATCATAAAGTTACCTTTTGAACAACTTAAATTAAATTATTACATTATTTCTCTTGCACCACCCCATTAGCCTACAAGAAACTAAATAATAAGTGAAAGTGTTTCTAAAAAAGGGGACATGACATGATCGAGAAGGCAAAGAAAAAGAAGAATGATGAACTGCAATTTTATATTGGATCTCTTTTCTATGAAATTCTTGCTTGGTTATAATGTAACTGGTGCTTTGAATCTATTGTTTTGTCACTGCTGATATATGAGATATAGATATATTACTGCCAATATGCAATTATTAGGATGATACTACTAGCCTATACAATAAATGAGTTATTATAGTTGATTTTTAGGTGGCTGCAAACCTTGTTTGGGCTTGCAATGGACTTTCGAGTCTTGGTAATATGTTGATCTTCAAGTGTTTTTTATTTGTATCTTTGATCACATGCATGGATGTTCTCTAAGCCATATTTGTATGCTTTTCCAATATAATAAAAAATAAAATTAAAAACTCATTTCAGAATGCACTCCATGATCTGTCATCAAGATGTTTAAGGCAAATGAATCAAACCTATGTGAACTGCAATCGGTTTCCTTGGTTGCATAAGTATAATATAACAACATTTTTGAATGATTGTTTCATACATTACAATGTCCAATGAGGCTTGAATCCTGTCTATGATTAGGAACATTACTCAATGTCTCTAATTCTTTCTGGTATTATAGCATTATAAATTATAATCAAAGTCCATGTAAATGCAATCTTTTGGTGATAGCCTGGTAGGAGAAGACTTCCCTACATTGTAATTTGAATGGGAGAGATCTGCAGCAAATATTAATAACAGTATCAGCATCAGTCAACACATGCAGATTTTGCAAGTGTCAGAGGTTACATCACTTCCTCTCCAAATTCTCTATAACTGTTCTCTCAGCCAGTCATTTTCCAATATTTTGTTGTGGTAAAGCAATCCTCCATTATTACAATTTTGCAGATGGCCACTGATACTTTCAGTTTTGTTTCATATAGCCTTGAACACAGGATATGATATTTTATCATAGATTCTAGACCAAATCTTCCACATCAATATCTGAAAGCATGGTTCTAGATTCATTCTATGGTAGAAATTTCCTTACTGATTCTATAAATTTTACGGCAATTAGTTATGCAATAAGACATTTGACAAAGCTCTTCTGATCAACATTTGGAGTGAGCTCCTACGAATTTGTTTCTAGGTGCTGTCACCAGAATACTTTTGTGTGGTCCTATTTGTTTTGCACTGAGTTGTCCAAGTACACCAATTCTTTTTTGTGAATTGGCATTTGTAGATTAAATGTATCTATTCTTATAGTATACTTGATGATGGTAAAACATAAATAAAAAAGTCATACAAAGTAACCTGAAATTTGGCCGTGTTTGCCAAAATGTGACAACCTCTTTGATAACAGAAAATGAAAATAGCTGTAAGTGTTAGATGAATATGTTACTGCTTTAGATGGTTGTATATAGACCAGAGACGAGTTTGTAGAATCCCACCATAAGACATTAAAAAAGCATTAATCGATTACCTCATTGGTATGGTATTACAGGAATCCACAATGAAAATTGTACCATGCTTAAAACCATAATTTTGAGACTCTGTGCATCTGTGATAAACTCACAAAGTGTGATCCAAGCCAGCAGCGGTGAGTTTTGTTGCCTTGACTAGATCAACTTGAATGACTTTGACAGAAATCTGCAAAGCCTTCTACATTTCCGTGTTTCTCTATAAAACTTGTCTGAGACTCAATCAGTCTTGAGCACAATTAAGACATTATTAAAAACCTTAAGGTTAGAGCTTAAAACCCTCATCTTTATTTACAGCATTCACTATTTTTTAGTATCAACTTCTTTAAACCCTGAGCAATTTGTTTGATATATCAATGACAACAAATTCATTGAATTATGAGCAATTTCTCTAACTGACTATCTCCTAGGTGTAAGACAGTGAGTAGTCCACTAAAATTTAGAAGTTTGCAGCTTGTTCCAGCATTTTGAAAGGATGTACAGATTTGATTAATGTGTTATTGATGTTATTCTAAATTCGAATCCATAAAAATCCAATTTATTTTGAAATGCAAATTTGCCTGAAATGACCTAGAGTCCCAAATATATGCTTAAAACCATTTATTAACTATGACTTCCAACTAATAATGTTTTGTGATGTTGTCTAACTGCTAATGCACTTCCACTATAAATGGAAGAACCTACTGATCTGGTTTATTGATAGAAGGACATACATAACAATCTTAAGACAAATCGACTCGGGTATCTAAATGATACTACATCAAACCCAAGGTTACAGCTTCTGAAAATATTTGGGGGCTGGAATACTTGTTTGCTGAAAATTACGTTTAATTGTTCACTCCTTACTCTAGCATAATTCTCATTCCAAACACAATGATACGATTTTCTGAAATGCCTTTCAGATGCAACAAAACTTCTAGCTATTAAACAGTCACCAATTACATCATACTGAATGGCTGCAGTGAAAGCAATTAGCTCACTTAAAATTTAGTAACTGCTATGCATACCTTGCTTGAAGAGCAATTAGACACAGAACGCATGGCAGGGGAATATGGACGTAGCTTCGTACCTCCCAAAATGTAAAATGCTCACAGCCAACACCTTGATGAGGAGGGCCTGCCTACCTTCTGCTAAAGACTAGATTAATATGTTTGTTGTGGTTTTTGAGTCCTGACTCGCACTGTCTCATTCACAAAAATACAAATCAACATTGGGTTGAGCTCTTTGTGTGGTTGGAGGCATTAGAGATGGCATTTTCATAAATTGCCCGCAGTATTATAGATTCAGGATGCCCTTCAATAATATTTCTAACAAACCTTGCCTCTCCCATCGTCAATACCGTGAAAAGAGAAAGGCCCGAGTCTTTGATGGATTTGATTTTCTTCCACACTAGAAACCTGGGCATCAGAATCTTTTCCAAATTTAAATGGAACAAGCCGGAGTGCGTCACTATATAATTTGCAGGGAGTTCCATGTTCTTAACTACAAAGTTCATCGTTTCACGAACTCTTTCCTTGGAGTAACCAAGGACTTGAGGTGCAGCCCGACATACTTGCCAGGTTTCTTCAGCCGAGAGCCCGCAGAGTTTGAGATTCTCTATCTTGGCCTCTAGCGTTTCCATGCGGCTAATAGTCACTGTACTTACAATATATTTGTAAGACTTGCTTTTCTTGTCGCCGCCAATCTGCTGAATGAGATCAACTTGGGCAGGCGTTAGAAAAGTGCGTTGCAGAATGGCCGGATCTATCATGAAGAGTGTGGAGAGCTCCGTCCCGTGAAAACCCCATCTCTCCCAGAAAGCAACCGAGGGCTTCAGGGTCTTCTCCAGGTTATATCGGAAAATGAAGGAGCTTTTAAGCAGGGATTTGATGAGCAAATCCTGGGACTGAAATACATTCTTAAGAAACTCCATCTTGGGAATAAGGTCGTTCTCGAGGCTGAAGCCCAAGATGCGTGGATTTCTCGCTAAAACCTTGGCTAGATTTTTACCCTGAAAGCCGAAATCTTCCAGCAGTTTGATTTTGGGTTCCCATATTTTTTCTGCACTATAGCAGATTATTCGCGGCTGTTTCCTCATTATCTCGGCAATTTGGGCGTCAGAGCAGCCGTGTCTGTTCAACATATCAATAAACTGCTCGACTTTGTCGAGAGTTCGAAGCCTCTGCAAGTAGGGGGCCCATTTACACATCCGAGTGATGTCGGCCGCAGACATGTTAAGTTTGGTGGAGGCAAAGTGTGAAAAGAGGTTCTGCGAATATGCATCGCTACTGACAAGGGTTGAGTACACATTGCGCAAATGAAACGGTATAACAAGCAATTTGCGGCATAACATGGTGTTCATGGAGCTGCCTCAACGAGAGAGCTGTAATCTGAAATAAGCAGAGTTTTGCCCTATTGTGGATATAGTAATATGTGTCCATATTTAATTATTTGTTTATTATGTTAGTTTTGCCAAGGCAGAATGCATCCATTGCATACAAATTTTTTAACTAGTGACTGTCTAACCAATGAACATCTAGAATTAAAATCTTGACCAATAATTTTATATAGTTTATATTTAATTTGTTTATTTTGAAAATTGTTAAAATATCCTTTATCTTTCTTTCTATTGGTTCATGTTGTAACAATCATGCAAAAATCTAGATTTTTTTATTTATTTTTTTCTTAAATTATGTGCAATGTCATGCATTTAATTCATTGAATAAAATTTCAAATCTATTAATGACTTGAATGACATGTGCACTATTACATACATCATAATAAAATTACATTGTTGACTTAGACATGTAGTATTTTCCATATATCATTTAATAATTGGTAAGATTTTCAAAGTCTATTAAATAAATGTGAGTACACTCGATAAATCACAAAAAATATTATCTATCTATAATAATTATTAGAATAAAATTTATCTATCTACAATTAATATTTCAATAAAATCTACCATTTGCATTAAATATTAAGGAAGAGATTTTAAAAAATATACATGTAATAATATAATTTAGCAAGACAAAAATTAGATAAACATCACATTATGAAAAGGATATATATATATGCATCATTGTTTTTTTTGCAACATTAATCAACTATAATAATAACATTACACAACAACAAACAATCACATTGCATATTTATCTACTTTTATTAACTAAATGTTTAAAACAACCAAGCACACCTCACAATTGGCAGAACTTGAAGCAAATGCTCTTGTTTAAATTGTATTGAGTTTTTTATATATTAATTAGTTAATAGGCTTTTTAACTACATTTTCAAGTTAAAAAATTTCAACCCTGTTTGGCATTGCCAAATTTATATATAATATCTTTAATGTAAAATTTGAACAATCGTGTTGGCAAAATCTCTTTCCACAATCTATTTGAATGCACACAAATATGATTCAATTTGAATGAACTTTTTGAGAGTTATTAACTATGTGTGACATCCCTCTGAGAACTGGCTTGTAACTCCACATAATTCCATTGTAATTCAATGCATGCATATGTGTGTGACATCCCTCTATGATGTTTTATTTTGATTTTTTCAATGCATGTATATGTGTGTGAATTCTTATGGATTATCAATGATAAATATGGATATTTGGTTATTTTAAGTGTTAATTTATTATATTTAATATGTTTTATTAATTTAGATTAATTTTTATCTTGTGAATTGTGTGAGGAAAATTGTTGTTTAGCGATACCATAAGTGTAATGTGATGTGAATTGTGTGGTCTTTTTGAGGAAAAAAAAAAATCTAATGTCAATTCAATCCCTCAACCAATTGAGTGTATGTCATGTTTTAACAATAGATTAATTTAAAGTAAGTATTTGGTGCACATTTATAGTACTTATTTGTCGATTGACGAAGCCCACGTGTCTTGTCTAAATGTATATGCTTGGCACTAGGAACATGAGTACTTATTTTACTTTGAATACACTTTTTTTATGAATGTGTTTGTATCATGGTGAGAATAATGACCCAATTATAATATCCTTGGTTGATTATAGGTAATATTTAATATTAAACATAATAAATAAAATAAAGTAGAATGTGGATTTATAATTATCTTGAGATAAATATAAATATAATCATGAATAAAATAAATAAATTTGTTTTCTTGATTAATAGCCTTTTAATAACAAAGTGTGAAGTATTGGTTAATAATAAAAAAGAAGGCATTGGAACTAGTGAGTTTTAGGTTAAAGTGAAAGGGAAAGACCAAATTGAAAGCTTAGTCAACCTGTAGCATCATGCCTAAAATAAATATATTCCTAAAAGTAGAGCATCTAGCCTAGAATGTATAAATATAGTAATATAATGCTATAGGAGTCTAGAAATGAGACTTGATTCAAACGGTTAAGGTAGATTTTCAAGGGCAAAGAAAGAAAAAAAGGCATGTGAGAGTATAGATCTTCCTTTTTCCTAGATTTGTTGAGTAAGGTGGGTGTTGCAACAATTTACTAGGGATCAAGACACCATCATATTAGGTTATTTTTGTTTCTAGCATTGTTTGTTCATTTGGGTTTAATAGGTTAGTTTGTTGGGGCTACATCCAAGTTGAATAGTTTACTTCTTTTTATTAGACTATTTGGGACACTATTTATGTAGGTTATCATCTATGTTGCTATTGTTTTCATATTTAATTTGTTTATTTTTTACTCGCTATAGTTGCCACCAATATAAGGGTTTTTATTGATGATTGGGTTGCTAATTCAATAGTTGCATACTTTGTGCTCATTTAAGATTGAGAAAATTAAAAAAAAATAGTTAAATCTCACCTAGGAGAAAAAATAATAAGTTCTAAAAACTATTTTTGACTAGTTGGAAGTTCGTTTTCTAGTTTTTAAAGCATGACAAGTGATTGCATAAACTCTTCGGTTTGGCTCCTTACACTCCAGCATATTGTGTCCCATTATTTATCTATTTGTATTGACGAAATAAGCCCTTTCAAAATTATCATTGTTGTTTCCATGAAGTTTATTACCTCGATCAAAAAAAATTATATTTAATAAGTATTGTTGATCCAATAATTTATTATTGCTTAATTGTGTCTAGATTTGATTGTGTAGGTTTTTTGAAGCAAAAAAACTTACACAATCAAATCCAAAAATAATTCAACAATAATCTTTGTGGATTGTAAAAATCTATTATCATTAACCAATGATAATGCTAAGCTTTAGTCTTTTACAATTCCCTTCCTTTTATAATGTGTGAGTAGCATTACTATATAGAGAGAGTCAAGTTCATAGCTATTCACTTAGATACATAAGGATCGATACCCAAATTAAAGTATTATGGTTCAATGATGCAAGAGCATCCAAGGTGTGAGAATAATCTTCCATCGAACAAAAATAGTAGTGTTGTTCCTTTTAGAATAAGGGCTAAGTTGGCTAGAGTTTGTTGAGCAAGAGAATGAAGTTTTGTCTTGAAGATGTGCAAAAGTTCAAACTTTGGGCCTCGGACTTATAGCTTATCACATGCCAAAGAAGGAATGAAGGAAGAGTTAGTCATTTTTGGATCAAGTTGGTCAGGTTTCGAACTTCGGGCTGGTAGCTTACTCTATGATGTGAATGGGTGACATCAACACTCAATGTTAAGGCTTACTTGATTGATAGGGAATGTATGGGGCATGGTAAAACTCTGACACCTCAAAAATAATAGAAGTTGGCAAGGATGAGTTCGGGCTTCGTGAGTCGGGGATAGGTCTTAAGCCTTACTCCAAAGATGGTAGATAGTATCAGGGAGGAGCGAAACCACAACCCTGTGATGTTCGATGAAGGAGTCTGCAAAATGGTGGTATAGAACCTGCAACCCCATGATAGTCTGATGAGGGGGGTTGTGGTATAGCGATAACCCACGACACCGCAATGGTCACTTGGATGGACTATGGTGGAGCAGTATCATGCGATATCGTAGTAAAGAAAATGGTCAAGTTTTGATGACAAACATGGCACAAATCTTATGGTCAATGGTTGCATGAGATGATGGTGCAGACAATGAGCGACGGTTATAGGAACATTAATGCTACAAGGAATTGGACGACGACACTAAGGCAAGCATGGACAATAGACTTTAATGCAGATTCTATCAACAGGAAGAAAAATGGAAAAAATGCATGGAACGTGGACAGGAAACCCTAGGTCGTGGATGCTTAGAAAGAGAAAATACATCGAACCAGGAGGGGGAGACAAGAGGAGGGAGGATTGAGCTGAGTTCTCACGGTGAAGGCACAAAGTGGAAGGGAAGTTAGCTATGATTTGAAGATTAGCAAACTGTGAAGTCAAGAAGGCCCATATGAGGGTGAATCTAGCAATGTAATGTTATTTTTTACTATAGTAAAAAACAAAGATTGGTTCTCTCTTGCATTCTTGTTTGGTGTTTCTTGTTGTAGTTGTGAGTTTGAGTTTTGAAAGGGGAGTGCCCTGCTTCATTCAACATTCCCTTATCAAGTGTTTGGTGAGGTTTTCATCTTTAAGAAAAGACCATAAATCCTTGACAAAGCAAGCTTGATCATAATTTGTCACTATTTGGTATAAATCTCATTGAGATAAATATCTAGGGATGCAAGCATAGCTTTATTAATATGTTTGTTCACCATCAAATAAGTAATTCAAATAAAATTTGCATTACTAAGTTGTTATGCTTCATTTGTTGGTTGCTATGGTTTACAGTTTGTAACTCATCCTTTTCTCACCCTTTAATAGAATATTGCAAACTTGACATTATACTCAAATTATCTAACAAGAGTTAATAGAAAAGTGTATGCTCATTTATTCAAGTTTCCAAGACTCAATTTCTTATAAAAGGGGTTGTATTTGTTATATGGGTTCCAAAATATTTTGTTGTTGTTTTATTAGGTATGATTTCTTATTTATATCTATTAAAGTTGCATCCAAGATAAAGGTTTTGAACAATATGTGGTTAATGTAGAGGAAATTCCACAACTATAAAACAACATAGAAAAGGTAGTATTCCTTAATTATTGTTCATTATTTCATGGTACCTAAATATTATTACAAATTCCTATTTGAGCAAATCTACATGTATCTTTCAAAAAAATTATGTGATAGAAAGATTTGGGAAGGTGGTTTTCTTATGGTTTACAAAGAGGATTTGTGATGAGGCTAGATTTTAATATCCTTAATTGTCTTATGGAAATATTATAAGGCATTATATATTGTGATTCAACAATAAAGTACTAGGAAAATTGTAACAATAATCTCTCTCCTTGATGGTTAACTACTTATTAGTATGGACTTGATGTCAAATTATTATTGCATGGGTAGAATCATATTTGTATAAATATTTAATAGTATGTTAGGATTGATCATATTATAAAAATATAGTAATAGTGAAGGGTAGTTCTTATAGTGTCCTTTATAGTTTTGTCTCTCCTACCACTTCTTCCACCACTCAAAGTGTAGTTAGTTACATTGCAAGGCCCATAAGATGTTAAGCACCCAAAGCAACCAATCTCCCCTAGAAGTAAGCTTGCAAGCTTTCTAAATTCTTTGTTTATGGCCAAAGGTACTAAGAAGACAATTTTTTATTCAACTTCTTTTGTAAGTAAATATAATTCATATTGTTATTCTTAAAGAAAACATGCATCTTCTATTTCTTTTCATAAGTCATTTATGTGTAAAATATCTAGAAGGTACCCTTTGAATATTCATCACTCCTAGGAAATTGTTAGCATGCCAAGATAAAAATGGAAATTCAATTCTATGAACTTGTCTTATACTAAAACATTATCTAACATCAAGAAAATAAACAATCACCAAATTTGTATGTCATGATCATTGTATTTTGAATACATGACAAGTACTCATGGACAAAACCAATGCATATGGAACGAATATAAAACTAATGATGGAAAGAGGTACCACTCATGGCAATGGGCACACATGGATGATGGATTTTCCCCTGTTTTAATATTTTTAAACCATAGAAAACATGTGCAACATATATTTTACACCCTTATGGAGTTATCTTTCCCATACATTAAGAAGATTTTAATACAACAAAATCATTATTGAGTCAAATATTATGGTTTAAGGTGGATTAGAGCAATTATTTTCTTATAACTAAGCTTATGTAATTCTTGTGCACTCATGGTTCTTTGCTTATTCATTGAATCAAATTCAACCTTGGGGAAAAATATTACATTCTTGTAAGTCATGAAACTAGTAGTTTGACTCTAATATCCAGCTTGGATGAAGGCACTAAACATCCTACAACTCCTTCTCCCATTGGGATTCTCCAAAAACACTCATTAAATTTTTTTATCTAAGCTTTGTTCTTATTTCAAGGAATTATTGCTAATGTTAACCACAGTCTTCAAATCATCAGACAACTTACTAATTTTGTCCTCAATGTTAACAAATCTCTAGTCAAAATTCTTATGGACCACCAATTCCATGGAATTAATCCTCTCCTCATGAGTATTACCAAGACAGTTAGCATCCACAACAAGTTTATCAAGCATAACATTCATGGTTTTGATCTTACCTTTAATTGCCCATCCCTTCTGGTTGCTATGCACTAGCACCACACAAACATCTTGCCAATTCTTCAGCTAGACATTGAGCTCCTTAATTTTTGAGAAAATCCATTTAACCAGTGAAAACAATTTGTGAGTTCCATCCTCAGCCATCCTACAAAACATGTCCATGTTAACCTTGTCCCAATTAATAGGAGGCGCAGCTTGAGAATCAATTTTTTGAATGAGGTCCTCCCGAGGCTCTTGTTTATCCTCCATCTCTTCCTCAATAGGGGAATCATCCACTTCAATCACCTCAACTATAACCCGATGCTTATCTGACATATTTGCCAAGTCCGCCAGGATTTCCAGCCGCTACACCTTCACAACACTCCCTTTAACCTACTTAGTGCCAATAGGATAGTCTAGAGTAACTTGGTTAGGGTCAACCCCCTTTGAACACTCCAAACCCTCAATCCCCTAAACATTAACCTCCATAGGCTGCACGGACCCTGGGGGGCCTTTACCAATGCCATGACTATCCTCCATAGCAGGGGAGCTCTCCAAAACACCCACCTTACTAGGGCCCAACAAATGTTTATCAATAGAAACAAGGGACTCCTGGACACAACTTTAAACACCTCCACCTTCTGCTTGACAAAAGTCTTATCTTTCCTGGGGCACTTTTTCTTCCCCTTCGCACTCTTCTTCCCAGATGGCACCACAACTTCCTTCAACTCATTATCTATTTCATATCCCTTGGACCAAGATTCAGAAGCTTCAGAACCCTCCTCAGACTCACTATCCTTCTCCTACATCTCCTCAAAATTCCCTTCCCATTCTGTCGCCGAATCACCAATCTCATAGCGAGAATTTTTTGCACCCTTTTTACGGGCCAGAGTCTTAGGAGAAACAGGGACCAACTTCATCTTTATGTGATCAAACATGAGATTCATAAGGCCTTCATGGAGAATAGCCTTCTTGGGGTTCTTCTGATGATCCTCAATACTATTCTCCATCGACAACAAAAGATAAAAAGGAAATGAAACCAAAGCATTGTGGCGGAAATGATTCAAAAGCATGAAATGGTAGCTATAAATTACAAAAACCCTACCCTCCAAGGTGAAGTAATGCATAATGGCCAGAGCTAAATCCCTCCAAAGCGGCTTGAGAGATTTGCGGGCATACCCACCACTACCAACTTCCCTGAGCTTCTTCTTCTCATCATATTTAAAGAAATTTGCAAGGTCTTTCTTAGTCGCACCTCTGTCTCTGTGGAATTTCCTTCCAGTGGAAGGAAGACCAATCACCTCAGCTATGAAATCTTCATTAATATTAAACTCCACACCTTTGTATCATAGAATCCTATTGCTCCACCCTTTAACAAAAATCTTCGTCACTTTAGGGTTCAAACCTTGGAGCTTTAGAAAGTATGGGCTTACCCCACCCTTTTCTAGTTTCTCCCACACAATTTCATTACTCCAGAACTCCTCACAAGAGCTCATCTCAACTCTGCAACGAGCTCCTCCCATGGTGGCATGCAGCAAACAAGACACCACCAGCACCTTAATTTTCTACAAAGACAAGATTAGGCAGACTAACCACAAAACAATGTAAATAAGACCCACAAAGTGTGTGAGCCTGCCATACCAAGTACTGCCTAACCTACACAGCCAGACCATAATATCACGTAAATCTAAAAGGAAATTATGAGAAGAGCAGGTCCAAGACTCTACGTGCAAAAACCAACTCAGAATAAGAAAAAAGAGCCTTTCCCCCAGCTTTGCCACCTTAATGACATGACAACTAGTCATTATTGGAAATGATCTTAAGGTTAAGTGACAAGGATTCAAAATCATCCCAATTATTTTGAGCCACCACTCCCAAATTAGCTAACCCATCAACCAACAAGTTAGCTTTCCTAAACACATGTGAAATTCTAATCTCATCAAATGAATTTATGATGGAAAGAAAATCATTAATAAGATGGGAAATTGACCAAGACGGCGGGCAATTCAGCATAAGACACTTAATAATATTAAGAGAATCCCCTTCAAGCCAAATTTTGGAGACCCCAAATGTTTTTTTCCAAAATGAGGCAATGATAGGCTATTGTTGCCTCTGCAAAGTGGTTTGTCTGGGTTCCCAAAGGGAGCACTACCACATAGACAAACCTACCATTCTCATCACATAACACTCCCCCACAACTAGCAAGTCTCAGATTCCCCTTAGAAGCCCCATCGAAGTTAACTTTAAACCAACCACAAGAGGGAGCCTTCCACTGAACCCCCTCCCTAGAAGATTTTATCTTCTTCACCGGATTAGAGAGGTCATAAGAGAGATTCCATCTTTTTCCCTCTAACAAATCATAAGGAGAAACAACCACCTTGAGATTGAAAGAGTGGATCGCTGAGAATTCAGAAAGGAAATTTTCCTTAATAGCTTCACAAATTTTAAAGGCCAGCCTAGAAGGCAACAGTTCCAGCTGACGAAAAACATGATCGTTACATTCCTTCCAAACTCCCCAAGCCAAATGTGGTAGGATAAGAGACCACAACATTGAGAGAGTCAGATTAAGAGTAGGTGCCACCCACTAAGACCAAAATTCAAAGAAAGAAGCAGGAAACACCCAAGCTAAATCCCACAGCTAAAAAATATGAGCCCACACATCCCAAGTATAACTTCAGCCAGCCACCAGATGATAACAATCCTCAACAACTTCTTTATAGAAGAAACACTTGTTCGAAAGAGACATTCCCCTTTTCACAAGATTATTGAGAGTTAAGATCTTATCTTGACACAAAATCCAGAAGAAAATATTAATCTTAGGTAGAAGCTTCACATTCCACAAACGACCCCAAAAAGGAGGGGGACCAACCAGCCGAGTTTGAAAAGAGAAGGCCGAAGAAACAAAAAACTTTCCATTGGGGGTCAACCGCCATACCACAGAATCATCAAGATAATCAACAGGGATATGAATCAAAGAGAGAAACAAAAAGAGGGGCTCCAGATCCCTATTAACCTAATCAATTCTGATCCAACTACCATGAAGGATATAATTAGCCACAAAAACACCCAATTCCCTGATACAAAAATCTTTGAAAGGGGTCGCCTAAGGTTCATCCTTCAAGGTACCATGACCAATCCACCAATCATCCTAGAACAAGATCCTCCTACCATTTCCAAAGACGCACCACAGGCCAAGAGCCACAGTCAAATGAGCACGAAGCATAAAGTTCGAGAGGACAGACCCCTGAGGAGGAAAACAAATCTCCCTAAACAAATCTCTAAATTTATCCACCCCCCTCAAATATTTCGAAGAGTAAATCACAATCCATTCTTTGTCAGTTACAAGCAAGTTCCACAACTGTTTCACCATAAGGGATGCATTAAAATCTTTCAGCTTATGCAGGCCTAAGCCACCTTGGACTTTCAACCTGCAAACCTCCTCCCAGGACAATAAGTGTAATCTTTTCTTCTCCTCCACCCCAGACCACAAGAATCTTTTCTAAATGCCCTCAATCTTTTCCCAAAACCTTTTGGGAATTTGGAACAAGCTTAAGGCGTAAACTGACAAATTTTGTAAAGTCAACCTTATTAACTGAATTTTACTTGCTTGGCTAAGCAAGGAACCCTTCCAACCAACAAGCTTTGAATGAAACTTATCAATGATACCATTCCAAAATGAATCAGGGACACCATTAGAACAAAGAGGAAGCCCTAAATAGGTTGAGGGGAGCTCCCCAAGACCACAATCCAGAATACTAGCAATCTTCAATTGACAATGCTCCGGAGTATTAAGAAAAAAAGTAGTGCTCTTAGGCAAACTCACCTTCTGACCCGAAGCCGCCTCATATTGCTGAAGAATAAGACAAATAGATTTAGCCGTAGAAATAGAATCCTTTGCAAGAATACCAGTGCCATCAACAATTTTTTTATGAGAGCAACAAAGTTGACACAAGGATGGATAAAGACCTTTGAAGGCCCCATTAGACACAGCTTGAAGAAGAAACTTTCCTAGAGACTCCAGCATAATGATAAAAAGAAAGGGAGAAATAGGATCCCCTTGCTGAAGACCACAATAACTTCTAAAAAAGGCAGAGGGAAAACCATTGATAAGCACTACAAAAGAATGCCACACCAATTGTAGAACCCAGTCTGAAAAACCAAACGCCTTGAGAATGTTGCTAAGGAAACACTAGTTCACTCGATCGTAAGCTTTTACCAAATCCAGCTTCAAAATGAGCCCAGGATTCTTGTTAACTTTAAGAGAATGGATGTTTTCATGCACCATGAAAATAGAATCCAAAATCTTCCTTCCCAACACAAAACCATTTTGTTGAGGTGAGATAATCTTAGAAAGCACCCTTTGCAGCCTTGAAGCAAGCACCTTTGATAAAATCTTATAAATGGAATTGCAAAGACTAATAGGCCTGAAAACACCAAAGAGCTCAGCCCCAGGCTTCTTAGGAATTAACAAAATAAACGTGGAATTCAATTCCTTAAGAAGTTGCCTACTCCTAAAGAATTCTTTAGTGGCATTCATAACATCCTTCAAAATTATATCCCAATAAGACTGAAAGAATAACATTGGGGACCCATCGGGTCCTAGAGATTTATTTCCTTCAAAAGAGAACACAACCTTTCTAATCTCCTGATCTGACGGAATACCATCCAAGACCCTATTTTCCCCCTCCAACACCAAGTTAGGAATAACGTTAACGAAGCCATGTTGGTAGACAGGATCCAAAGGACGATCCTCCAAGAGAAGGTCCTCAAAGAAAGACCGAGCCGCATATCTTATTTCATCATCCTCTTCAAGAGAAGAATTATTCACAACAATTTTAGATATCCTATTAGAGGATTTATGCTTCAAAGTCATAAGATGGAAACAATGGGTATTTTTATCCCCACTTCGAAGCCAAATAGCTCTAGACCTTTGCTTCTAGAAATCCTCCTCCCTAGCCACAATATCATGCAAACTAGCCAAAAGGACACTTTCCTCCTGAAGAAGCAAGGAATCAGACCCAGAAGTCTGCATTCTTTGTTGCACAATATCTAGTTTAGCCTTGAGCTCTTATTTCTCCTCAAAAATATTTCCAAAAGAAGCCTTATTGCACTGAATCATGTTCTACTTAACATGTGCAAGCTTCTTAGCAACTTTATACATGGTTGACCCATCAACATTAATATTCCACCACTTAGGAATTTTTGAACGCAAGTCTGGGTGGCTAATCCATATTTTTTCAAACCTAAATGGAAAAGCCTTTTTCTGACCAAAAAGCTCAACATTCAAGGATATAGTCTAAACTGATTCGATCTGAGCCTCGTAAGAGTAGAAAGAGAACAAGCATAAAAATGCAACCAATTAGGAGAAATAAGAGCCTAATCCAACTTGACTTGAATAAGAGCATCCCCACCCCAACATGCCTATTGGACCAAGTATAGGACGCCCCTCCCAAATCCAAATCAAGCAAAAGATTATCATTGATGAAATTCATGAGATCAAGATGGCTATCATCCGCCACCTATGATCCCCCAAACTTATCAAAATCATTCAGCAGGGTGTTAAAATCCCCCATCACCAACCAATTCTAAAAAGAGAATTAAGCATTAAAGGTATTCAAACTTGCACAAAAATGCTTACGATAGTTTTTCGCATTTGGAGCATAGATATTTGACAAAACCCAAGAGAACTTATCCCTAAAGCAAAAAGACAAAGTAGCAACATGATTCTCAAAAGCAAACAAGTTAGAGCCAACAACTACCTTAGGATTCCAAAACATTGCCACCCCACCATAAGTACCATCAGAATCAATGGCCTGACAACCATAGTCCTTAAAAATTTGTTCTTAATTCTTTCAACCTTCTCCGCACTCATCTTAATCTCTTGAATCATAATGATATCAGGACAATGATCTCTCACAATGTTTGCAAGAAGATCCTATTTATGAGGATTATTTAATCCTCTTATATTCCAAGAGAGGATCTTCATAAAATATTCTATGAGGGACCATTTAGGCCCATCTAAAATAGAGTAATATGTGAACCATTAGCAATATCATATTTTATTTCCCTCTCCTGAACTTTCTACAAAGAAGGCCTTCATCTACCCCTTGGCTCTGAACCATAATCCAACTTAAGACGGTTCCTTGTAGCCATCCCCACCACAAAGGGGTTCAGTTTCTTCTTATTACGAGACTTGGAAGTAGAGAGAATAGGGACCCATGCCTCCTCTTCTTGAGGAGCACAAGAAGAACAATCATTGACAGAAGAGGTGAGCATCAAATTCTCTGAAACCGATTCCACCAATGACTCAACAGAAGGAAAATCCTCTTTGACCACAACTACTTCCACCATCAAGGGACTCGATAACTCCTCCTTGGAATTTAAAAAAAATCCTCAGGGACCATCTTCAGAGGGGTCACCTTCTCAAGATCTGCAACCACAATAGCCAACAAACCAGCACCAACCTCCTCCACCAGATTAACAACATGCCCATCAATGCACGGGGCCTTAAACTCACCCTCCTCATAAGGAACTTCCTCGGTAGGGCAGGGATGAACCAGAGAAACAACAAGATCCTTCACAATTGAGTCACCAAGAGGTGGACCCTCACACACCACCTCCTCCAAAGACTCAACAGAGCTTGTCTCAACCCTAGAAATAGGGTGTTTCCCAACCTCCTTCCAAACTTTGGTCTCCTTTTGAGAGGGGGTCGGGGCCTTTTTAGGAGGGACCATTGGCTTCAGAGGACACTTCTTCACCCAATGACCCACCTTCTTGCAGTGGAAACATGCAAAAGGGATAGACTCAAACTCAATCGCCTACTCCCACACTCCCAACTTAGATTTTATCTTTATCATCGATGGAAGATCCATAGCCTAGTCCAGAATCACACACAGCCGACCATAAACAAGCCTACGCCTTGAAGTAGTAAGATTATCAATAGAAAGCAAGCGTCCAAAGGTAGACGCAATTCCTTTAAAGACTTGCTCGTCCCAGAATTCAAGAGGAAGCCTAGGCAAGAACCCACACCGAAGTGGAGTCAAAAGAATAGGAGCTCGGGGAGAAACCTGCCTCCGATTTCTTCAGCACCAGAGTAGATTTTCCAATTAGCCAAGGCCCCCCCACCAAAACCTTCAAAAAATATTCATCACAAGAGAAAGAAAATGAGAAGAAGCCCTTCGTAAGGGCTGCTACCTCAACCTGTCCTTTCAGATGCCACTAATTCCTAGCCAGGTTATGAACCATTTCAATATTAGGACGAGGTCCCAAAAACTTACCAACCAATGATTGCTCCAAGGAAAGAATACCCTTGTCAATAATACAATTTGGTACAGAGACAAAATAATCGCCAACTAACAAGGTCAATAAATAAGTCCACCGGAGGCGAGGAGCTCTTCGCTTTAAGCTTTGCACCAAAAAAAATTGACCAAGACTTACCATCCACCAAGGCAACAACAAGCTGAGTAGCTTCAGGGACGATAGTTGCCTCAGGAGCCACATAAATAGACCCCACCTTGTCCAAGGAAGTACCATCTGAACCCAGACCGCCAGAGGGAGGAAGGACATTTGAGACACCCAACGGAAAGGACCCACAAGATGTCCCATCTGAAAGACAATTGTCAACCAACCTCCCAACATCAGCTTGACCTCCGCCATTAACGCCAGTCCTTGGAGCAGGGTTTCCTGCCTTACCAAAATTTGAAAAATCCTTACCACCATCTGAAATTGCTGCTATAGCTCCACCCGACGACGTACCCATGGTTTCAACAGGGAAGAAATTGAGTTTCCATGACTTTTCCACCCAATGACGCACCCATGGTTTTAATATCTCATTGCATATGTTTGCAAAAACATTTGGAAACACAAATCTGATTTTTTTGCAAAACAGGAGATGGATGAGTCGGTTGACAAACAAGATGAAAAGAGGCAAGTACTTTATCCTGTTTGTGTGGCATATGACTTGATTCTTTATATATTTAATTATCAATTTACTATGCGTCATTGCTCAAATCACAATCTACAGATTGAAAGCAGTGATTGCATAGCCATCAATCATCTTCAATATATGCACAAAGCACTTTGCTTTATTATTTGAAGGCGATGTTTTGGCTATTTATGGCCCTGCTATTACCACAAATCCTGGAACACCATCAAAAACAAAAATTGTGCATGTTGAATTAGTTGATTGTCATGGTCAAATGACAATCAATGTAAACATCAACAACAAATTAATTGACACATTTCTGCCATTGTTATCACCCCATACAAGTGTTTGCCTCACAAACTTTGTCATTAGGAAAAAAAATCAATATGAAAGAGGGGATGTTGATTATTCCCTTGTTTTAACTACTAGAACCACCATTGAACCCATTGACAAAGTCTGTAAAGAACACATATTGATTCCCGACACAACTATCTTGCAGCTCATCCAATCAAATGACAACTTCTCTATTGGAACAATTGGTGTCATTGTTACTAGTCATTATCAAGCGTCAATGCAATATGAGTTGCAAGTTAAAGATGAGGAAAGCCAAGATGATTTTTGCCAATGTAAGATGTTCCGCACAATTCATGACGACATCATAGAATTCTAGCACTTTGCTTTTTGAAACCTACTAAAGATTTTTTACAATTTGTTTTCCATGAAACAAACTTGCATATAACATGCTTTTCTATATTGATAGTAGTTGCATTTGAGCAGTCTCTACTTAATTAGATTAATTTGTCTATTTTTGAACTTTAAGTTTTTATTCCAATTCAATGCCATTGAATTCTTAAAACGATTTCCCATGGGATCTTGCATCTCGACAATTTTGTACCTCGCAACTTATAGTCTCGATCAACCACACAAAGTTGTATGCAAGACTTCAATTGATCTTGGCATCAGTTAAAACCCCTTTCATATTGTTTAGAAATATTATTCGTTCTAGGCCAAAAGGCACAAATTTGATGAAAACAACACAATCCAACTTCATTGATGAACTCAATGATGCATCTACAAAGGCCTGCCTAGAACCACTAAAGATGTCAAACATGGAAGTAAACACCTGAACCATTTGGATTTTACATGCTACAATAGATTTCTGTTAGAAAGCACTTGTCATGTGTGCTTTTCTATAGTGAATTTCCCAAAAAGTGCATTGCTCTAATGTGTCACTAATTGCATCTGCACTACTATTGTAGGTGATAGGAACACTAAGACCTAAGAATTTCCACTTTCCCCCATACGAACCAATCTGCACTTCATGTAGACAAAGAGTATTTTTTACACAAACATCAAAGAATGATCTTGCACATTGCACACCATGTGGCACTAACAAAAAATTTGAATATATCCCTTTTCTGCAATGTACTTTCCATACACCAGATGGAGCTGTGGATTGTTATTTGCACAAACAACAACTACAAAATTGCTTCCC
Organism: Sequoia sempervirens; assembly: GCA_007258455.2. NCBI lineage: Eukaryota > Viridiplantae > Streptophyta > Pinopsida > Cupressales > Cupressaceae > Sequoia > Sequoia sempervirens. Next base: position 192,837 of record VDFB02329176.1, on the reverse strand, counting down.
ACAACTAGCTGCAATTCCATTTCAAGATTACAAGAAAGACATGTCTAGAGTAATGTTCTTGCTACGAAAATTTTGGTTGCAAGGAACATTCACACTTGCAATGGATAATTCCATCATACGAATTGTGACTGAAGCAAGCAACATGGCATCTCCACCAACTTGAAAAACATTTGCATTTTGGCCCAGGTGCTTACATGTGCCACTATTCCAATTTCTATTCCTATTCATTGATAATATGTCATACATACTACATTGTCATGAGTATAATGCTTATTGATTATGAAATAGGATCTAGGAAGTGCAACGTTCCAGCATAAAACAATATCAACAAGCAAAATGTTTAGGAGCCATCGCAACCTAACTATTCTTGATAATGACAATGAGAAGACAATCGTGTTAATGCTTTTATGAAGACTAATCTGATAGTTTATTTTCATCTCTTATATGCACTACATAACTTGACAACAGTATTTTGATCTCTTTTAAACATACATAATATAGATGTGAACAACTTTGCTTGCAATTTCATAAGCAGTTATAAGTTATGTATTATTTTATTTCAACTTCTTATATACAACACAACTTGAAACTTGTTTATTCACCTATTTGAAACATACATACTATAGCTGTAATTAACTTTGTTTGCAATTTCACAAACAATTATAGGTAATGTTGCACATGTAATGCTCTTTGCTCTCTGCAAATCATTATAATACATGTTTGTGATGAAAAAGAAAACTATACCGATTCAATTTTCCTTTTATGTGAAATAGAAAATATCTAGTAAAATGCTTGGTGAGCTTTAACATACAACACTGTATTCGTCCAAAAATTACTTTTCTATGAAAATGATAGTGGCCTTGTTTTTTATGCTATTCCAAACAATCTAGGTTCTAGTTTCCAAAATGCATCAACATTACATGTTCCTCCCAAGTATTATGTATCTACAAAAAATTTTGTGAGGTTCTTTGCAACGCCATTTTGGAGAACTTGGTTTATGTTTTAGGAGATCTTCATAGGAAAATCACTAGGACAATGTGGACATGTAAACAACAAAATAATATTATTTTAATTAAATTTACAAAACCTACATTACAGTTTCAATCTGTCAATTTCATTCCAAAATATATTATAGCTAGTGATGGAACATAATATGTCTTTTGTCTCCAAGGACACTATGCTTTTATTTATGTCTAGTTTTCATTAATTGCTAACGGGTAAAAAAGAAGACATGTGTACCTTCTTATACCTTTCACAATGTTATTTTATAGTTTGTATAATTCTTACATGTTGTGCATCTGAATTTAGCTTGAATCTTACACGTTTGTATCTTTGAACGACTGAACAATAGTCTTAACAAATTTATGTTGAGAATTCATATATTTCCCTCCTCATTTTGACAGTCCATTTTTGAATATAGAGAATTATGTGGACTACATATATGACATAATCATTTAGAAATTCCCATAGACAATTTAAATTTGCTGCTACCAAGTGACTTAGTCTTCTGTTGACTGTGTACCTTCCTATATCTTTCACAATGTTATTTTATAGTTTATATGCATTCACAATTCATTTATGACTTATGGTGTGAAGTCTTGATTATGTTAAACAAAACATTGTTCGCATTTCTTCTTCATTTGCTCTGATTCTCTCATGGCAGTTAATTCAGTCTCTATTAAAAAAGTTTATGTCTATTGTTTTACATGCAAATAATCAAGCGTTTCTAAGTTCCTATATCTACAACACTGTCATTTTCTTGTGTTGCCTACTCATTTGTCCACATTGTTTGACAACACTGAAATATGTTAATAAACATGTTTTTTGTTTATATGCATTTGCAACTCATGAATCGTTTATACTGTCAAGTCTTAAATCTCTCATGCCAAAAATTATTTTTGTTTCTTGTTCATTTCCTCGCATTGTTTCATGCAAATGAAATCAGTCTGCATTGGAAGAATTTATAACTATTATGTTTGACCCAAAGAACGAGACATGTGTAAGTTCCAATATCTATTGCATTGTCGCTTTCTTGCCTTGTCTACTCATTACTCCACATTGTTTGATGGCAATAAAATCCGTGTTTTCTCATAGGTATTATGTCTATCGTATTGCAAGTGAGCCATGAGGCATATGTAAGTTCCTAGACCTTTTGCAGACTCATTTGATAGTTTTTTCTCTACGTACAATTGTAATGAATGTTCCTGCTTGTGCATTTTGTTTTAACAAAACCATTGTGCTTACATAGTCCCTAGCTTGCATTTATTGTGACTAGATTGAAATGCATTTGTCATTAATGGCTTACAACATGAAATATTGAGTCTGTTGAGGAAACAATTCTTTGCATTGTTTATTCATTTTCACAGGTTATTATTCAAACAGTAAATATATCTATCACATTGAATCGAAAAAGGAGGCATTTATGAAATCCTATACCATTTACACTACCATATTTCCCTTGTTGTTTCAGTTGCTCAGATTGTTTGATAAGCATCACATCTTTCCGCCCTCACAGCTTTTGCATCTATCATGTTGGAACAAAAACCAAAGCAGCTGTACGTACCTATATCCTATATAGTCTCCTTCTATAGTTTTTAACATCTTTGCATTATATCCGCCGATTTGCTATTACAAACATTTCATCAACAGTGATACTTTATAAGTTTTTACATTTGTGCACCTGTGATGGGCCCTCTTATATTGCAAACTATTTCTCAGCATCAAGACTGGACAAATTTAGACAATCCCTGATGCTTCATTGCTATTGGAAAATTTACATGCCTTTCAAATGTTCTTTGATCTTGTGATGTCCTTGTATCCTGCTTTTTTTCCCTCACATTGCATTTTTATTAGGACAATATAAATATATACACCCTACTTTTCATTTGCATTGTTTATCCATTTGCTTTGATTGTTTCATGAAGGTGAAAGCTCAATCTACTGGGACAGTGTATTTCGATTGTGTGCACAAGAAAAAAGGAGCCATTTGTAAACTCCTATGCCTTTTGCACTGTCAGTTTTTGCATTATTTATTCGCTTCATCAGACTCATTCATAAGACTCAAATCTGTCTCTATCAACAGGATTTTTGTGTATCAGACTAGCAACAAAAAATAAAGCAGTTGTAAGTTACTATATCTTTTACAATATTCATTTATAGTTTTTGCAGCTCTGCATTTTATGGAAAAATCTCTATTGTTTATTGTTTTCTACATTCACTAGTCTCCAGCGTTGACTAATTGCAAACAACCTGGATTGTAGACATTATTAATGGCTTATGGTGCCAACTTTCAAGTCTATCAAGCAAAGGATGATTTGCATTGTTTATTCATTTGCTTTGACTCTTTCAAGAGGGAGGCAACATAACAAGCATTTGTAAGTCACTATATCTTTTACACTCTCATTTTCTGCATTTTTTATTCATTTGCTTAGATTATTTGATGGAAATGGAATCTATATCTATTCATAGGATTTATGTCTTTCCTGCTTGAGGCGAAGAAGAAGGCAGTTGTAAGTTTCTCTATCCTTTACACTGTCGTTTTATACTTTTTGACATCTATGCATTTTATGACTCCCTACCTATTGTTTCTTGCTCTCTACATTTTATGCCTTAATGTCTATTCCTCCCTCTTTTTGAATGTTTCTATGAGTCACACTCTGTTGTTGAATTAAAGGCTTAACACCATTATTCATTAATCTCAACTTTTGTGTTGCCCACTATTATGAAAGGAACCAATTCTTTCTCTTCACACATACATACCAGTTGCATTTGAATCTATCAAACTCATTTCATCAACTAATAATGCTTTGTTGTTGATATAAGAATATTTAGGTACGTATATATATTTCCATATATATGTATGTGTAGATATGTATATATACAAATATTTATCCATACATATGTATATCTATTTATATGCATGTACATATACATATATACATAAGTATGTACATATATGTTTATATATGTGTATTTATATACATATGTATATATGACTGTATACATACATATTTATTTATATACATTTTTCTATATGTGTATATATATGTGTGTATGCATGCACACACACACACACATATATATATCTATATATAATGTATAAATGTGTATATATGTATGTATTGAGGCATATTCTTTTTACATTTATGTGCGTGTACATATATTTACATTCATATATATATATAGACATATATACGTATGTATGCATACATATCTATATTTGTACATATATCTGGTGAAACTTCAAACCCAAGAAATATTTCAAATATGAACAATTCTTATTTTCATCGAATAGATTGAAGTGTAGCTAGTTACTTCCATTTTTAATCATGGCTGCCACATAAATTGACGTTAATAAATTACAGTGTTAAGCCTCTAACTCAACAACACACAAAATGCAGACAAGTATTTAACTCAACAAGGGAGGCTAATGCATATACACACTCAAAAATAGAAAACAATAGGCATTAGCCCATAAACAGCAAAGATGCAAACAACCATGAAATGACACTGTAAAAGATATAGCAACTTACAAACACTTTGTTTCTTCAATTCAAAAATGCTAGAAATGAACCCTTCCAAAAGGCACCGATCCCACCCTCATCAAACAATTTGACCTAATCAATAGACAACCTAAAAAAATGAAAGTGTAAAAGATATAGGAACTTACAAACGTCACCTTTGTCGCTTCCAACATCGTATATCTAAACCCTCTCAACAGACACAAATATCAGCCTCATCAAACAACCTAAGAAAATGAACAAACAAGGCAAGTAATACTTTGCTCGACAGAATTAAAGCTTCACACCATAAGCCACTAATGACACCTGCACTTCAGTCTACTCACAATAAATGAAAACTCACCAATAGTGAATGCAAATGTACTGCGTAAAATGTCATGCATCCCCAAATAAAGTGTATGTGAAAACATGACTATACCAAAAATGAAAAAGCTCATAAAATATTTCCAATACGAAGGTTCGCTACAATAATTATTAAATAAATTACAAAATGACAAAACCATGACGGAAATACTAGTAGACAATGACAAAATGGCCAAAAAAATCAATACCTAGTCTTTAATAAATTAATCCCCAAAACATCACCATAGCAATACTTTCTTGCCATGATCCTCAATGCATCATTTTAATGGACACCATTCTCTGAGGATAGAAATTTGCACGTAGTAAATGCAATGTATTGCTTAATATTGGAAATGCTTCATGGTTTTTTAATGTTCTTGGCTATAGCTTGGTTCTCGCACCTGTTGTTGCTCTCCATGCATACCATTGTCATAATGGGCTTATGCATATATAGCTTTTTAATGTATTGCTTAATATTGGAAATGTGTATATACAAATAAACATACAAAAACATACATATTCTACCAGTTCACTAATCATTATAAATTTCACACCATGGTTTGTAATTGATAACTTTGTTTTCCAACCTCTAGAGGAGATGACCCAGACTTGGCAAGTCCACTATGTATAACTTTTGTTTCAGGGCCACATCGCCAAGTATGATGCCACATCAACATGCTTCTTGTCAATATGTCCAAAAAGGCCCAAAAAAAGGTCAGACCAATACTTCTGCATTCACATCATGGGTAGTTGAGTGTTGATGTGGTATCACATGATTGCTTTCTTTTTACATCAAAGGGATACATTTTCTTCAATTAGGGATATTGAAGTCACAACTATTAGACGTTATACAAACAACTACTATCACAACTTTTGAAACATGTTCAACTATCAAAACCCAAATTTCTTCTCCCTGACAGGGACTCTAGCTCCTTCAAAACTCTTATTTATGTTCGAATAAAGGAAACACTGGCTTTCCCGAGATATAATACCATGACTTGATCTTCATGAGTTACAGTGATAAATGATTGTGTTTTGGCTTCAAAGAAATGACATAATATGAACAGAGCTATCTACTTATGATAACACGGCTATAAATAGAATGAGAGGCAAATATGCAATTCCATCTCTTCTCTTTTCTTCTATTCGGCTTCAGGAAAGGTCCATTCCTTCCCTTGATTAACACTGTAACCAGATTAAATAAATGAAAATGGATTGTCTCAGATGAACCCCTAGCCACCATGGGGATTTCAACCTTCAGAGCCTACAGTGAAAGGAAACTAAAGCTTTAGAAAAAAATAAAAATTATATATGATAAAACAGATGAATGTCCTAAGCTGTTTGACCTCGGTTTCCAGTAGAAATAGTGAAAGGTTAAGCTACAACGCCTTCATAATGGAGATTTAGGGTTGGAACTTGTGTCGCCCCTCCTCAAGGCTCTATTACAGAGTCTCTTACCCTGTGTTTGGGTAAAAGAAAATAAAACGAATAAATAAACTATTACCAGATGCACATCTATCTTTTATTCACGAGCAAGCAGGAAGAAAAAAAATTTACAGATAAAATGTCTCTGCTATCCTCACTCGCCCCCTTTCCTCCTGTCATGTTTCTCTATGTTCCAACCGACCTGCATAAAAATATATCCCAAACAAGAAAATGATAACAAGATAAAAGAATCAAACACCCTCCTACTGGACATCCCTTGCAAGCACCCTCTCACTCTCTTCCTCACCTTAGCCTATGCCATGCTCTCTTTTGCGCAGAATTTGTGAGCATTTAGTGGTTACATGAAATATCATAGGATTTTCGTCTCTTATCTATTTATAACTAAGGTTTGGAGTTGTGACTCATCAGGTAACTTGCCACATCAGCGCATCTACTAAGAAGTGTCCAAAATTTGACTTTTTAAAGACTTATCAAAACTTAATCATGGTACCCTCGTGGTTGAACAAAAAATTTCATTTATTGCTTGTAGAATATCATATTTTTATTTAAAATAAAACTTATATGCAACCTAAATTGACCAAATACCTATTAATAACTATAAATCTTTGTTATATGTAGCTTTTATATTCAACAAAAATGGACCAATAGTCGAACACAAAAAAACTATTTATTTTTATAAAAGCAACACATAATTATTTAAACCTAGCTATGATATTTTATTTGTGATAAAAAAAATTTATTCCACTTCTTCATGAATGTATTTATGCTTTTTATATATAACATTCATAGGTTCTCATGTGTTCAAGTATGGGTCCATCTTTACCAACATTTGGTTATTTTTTATTTACATGTAGACTATTTATTTACAATATATAGTATAAATATGTTGTAAGACTGAGAATTATAAGAACAAGTGCTATAACCACAATTGGACCCTGTACAACTATTGGCTTCTCTCCCCTAAGTGATCTACATTAGGTTTTGAGCAAAGTGCAACCAAATTTCCACTTAGGCTTCTTATAATTGCATAATAAAAATAAAACAAAATTTAAAATTTCCTATTGCTCATTTAAGAAAATAGTTGTCAAAAAGAATAGATCATCAAGTGATTGATAGATATATTATTAAGATTCTAATTGATATAAAGCTCATTATTAATTATTAAAGGAAGATGATACTCATATAACTTATGGTACTTTTAAAATAAGTTTTATATATATATATATATATATATATATATATATATATGTTGGAGGCTTTTGTTAAACTTGGTGGGAATTCATAGTAATAATGTTAAGTTGTGATTCGATCATTTGATTCAAATAATTTTTCATAATTTAAGATCTTTTTTTTTTCAATATTTCCCTTAATGTGATATTGGTGTATCCTTACCTAAACCCCAACTTCTATCCCCTTTCTGTTTACACTTGAAATTTGAAATTAAATGGGTAATAAAGCATTAATTTCTTTGAGTAAGCCTAGGTTAATATGTATCAAGGAGATTATAAATGTCGGTATGCAAAAAAAAAAAAGTTAATTAAATCAATCAATCCTATACTAATACATCTTAATTAGAAGGACAATGGGCAATTCTTCCACTCTTCAACTATTCTCAAAATAATAATTATCTAAATGTTATACTGAGTGTTGGAAACTAGGTTTAGGCATACCAAACTAATAAGCTACTTGTGCAAAACCTTGTGTTGGAGCTCAATGTTCTTGTATGTTTTCATCTTGGAATGGGTAACTATTTGGATTGTAAGTCAAAACGTTTTCCCCTCCTAAGTTTCCTGGTTTACAGGTTGTGCACCTACTTAGTGTGTATTAGGAGTTGGATCAATGTTTCTAACCTTTTAGGTTGTAGAGTTGTATCTATTATTCCACTCAAGATTCCCTTCCACACTATGAGATAAGGAGTCACCCTATTAAGTGGGTTTGTCATACTATGACAAGTTACAGGTGTAATTGACCTCCATGTTATGATAAGTCATGAGTAAATAATTGATGCAAAAAGAAAAAATATTTGTGTTTTCACATCATGAAATTTTAGGCATTACAGTTTAACTTTTGAGAATGACACTTGTTCTAAAATCATGCAATTTTTATGGAATGGAATATAATATGATGATCTTGGTTTGATGCTTGTAGCTAAGATTTGACTCGTGACTCTTTCCCTAATATTAAAAGATACACCGTTTGACTTTTATAAAGGAAATTATTCTAAAAAGAAGCATATCTTGCTATAGAATTGACAGCAAAAGGTTTTATGATAATGTAAATTCTATTATAATGGAATAATTTTGAATTAACTAGATTATGAAATTTAATACTCAAAAAATAAATATCATACATCACCTAATCAAATAGTTGGCAATCATAATCCTATGCTATATGAATATTTTGGGAAAAAATGAAAATTCTTTTAGACATCACCTTGCACATGTGTTGATTGTGTATAGATAAGTTTCCAATTAAGTTCAACATGTCTTCTAGTATATCATGCAAAAATGATTATTATAGCCTAACTTGCTCTAATACCATGTTAGAAATTAAGATATTAGGATTCTAATCATTATACACAAAATATAAAATAAATAAAATGAGAATCATACAAGCATTGATTTTACACATTACACAAGATATACATGGGGAAAACTCTTTCGCATAAACAAACCCCATAAAGCATCATTTTTTAAAACACTTACAATAATGGTCCATTATGACATATAGTGATTTGAGGAACACTTCTCCATACTTCAACATGGCCAATAATACCTCATGTGCATAGTGATAGAATTCACTATCAATCTCCAAATTCTTCACCTCTCAAATGGAAGAGAACCTTCTTAAATATAGGAGAAATGGTGGCATAATACCTTAAGGGGTGCTAGTCACACCTATTCAAAATAACCATTCATAAATAATTAATAATCTAATAGATTAGAATATAATTATTTCAAATGGGATATGCTTAATAAAGTATATAATATATATAAGGTTTAATAAACTTATATTAGAACATTATGTAAATGAACTATAAGGGTATGACCCTTAATAACATTAATTTCTAACAATCATTACAATCATCTTTCAATTTATTTACTCCTTCAAGTAATTCAATCCTTAGCCTTATGATTTCAGACCATTCCATGAGCAAGGATTAACTTAACATATCCAAAATCCCTTCTAACACAAGTGTTTCAAATTTCACTTTGGATATTCCTTGATTTGAGGAAGATTTTCCATATGAATTTGTATTTATTATCTAGCTTTACTATCATCTTTTTAATCAATTTAGAATCTTAATTAACTCTATCATGTAGATTCATAACATATTCAATGAGTCTAGATCCTTGTGAGAATTGATCATTCAACCATTGCTTTGCAACATTTGAAATGCATTTCATCTCTTCAATGATAAAGGCATCCTCTTAAGAAAATATGATAGGGGTAGCAATTGAGATATTAGAATATTGGAGAGGGCCAATCAGGTGCTTTACATAAAAGGTCAACTATCTCACTTACTCCTTCAACTATTAATTATTTTATAAAACTTACCCATTCAAGAGAATATAGTAGTGACCATTTTTCATGCCTCTAATTTTATATTTCTCTTGTTTTACTTTCCAAATTGACTCAATATTTGATAATTGGATGGAATAAAATCTCTTTCATCTTTATTATGCATTGGTGTGACAAACTCTACAACTCTTGAACCTTACACATCTATAAAAATAGAAGAAATGACCCTAGGTCTTTTGATTTGTGGTGACAATTTATTCATAGATGTGATGGAATAAAATTCATCAACCAAGGGTTTTGAAACTCTTTTCTTCTTTTTTTATTATAATGTCCAAGCAAATGGGAACCACGACTAGGGATGAGTCATTCTTGTTCATGACCATCCTAAATGAGTTCCCCATGGGATTGCATGGGAAGAGGAGAAACAAGTGGAGGAAAATTTTGAGAAGAGTTTCCTTAGGAGATGAAAGCGGATAGAGAATCTTAGGAATATGGAATTCAAGGAATTTAGCTCTCACCAATGATTTTCAATCAAATTACCTTCCCAAGAGGGGTTTCTTGTGTAGGATTAGGAATAACTTGTTCTTCAAAGGAGAGAACAAGGGTGAAGGTGGAGGAGATGGAGGATGAGATTCAATAAGATTCCGCTCTTGCAAGGAGATAGGAGCTTCAACTATTTCACCTTTTGCATCCACCTCAAATTGTTCTATAACCTTTAAAATGTATTTAGGACCTTTATTCATCTACAGGGGTTGTTTCTCCACCTCTACTTCCTTCTCTAGATCCAAAATTCTCAAATGGAAGCTTTTTGTACTAGTGATTTTTTTTTTCTTTCAACCTCCTTCTTAAGATGAATTTAATAAGCTTTTCTATCTTTGGATTCTTCTTTGGTAGCAAGGTTTGGGTCTTCCTCAATTTAGTTGATTTAAGTTAGGGTACTACTTATAACTTGAAATGAGCTTTCCTCTTCCTTTGATCAATTTACAAATTGAATAGGTAATTTGAAAATGCCTCTTTGATTATATACATAATCAAGAACATTACCATCATCTAATATATTCTTTGGCACACTTATTGTCCCTAATTCTTTGACTAAAAGGTATTAAGTCATTAAAAGCTTCTCTTCCTCACTTCATGCTCATCATCATAAGAAACCCAAAAATATTCAAGGCCAAATTTGTGTTTGTAAGAAGATCCTACATATTTCTCCATATTACCCTTTGGTTCAAAGGAATACCCTTTTTCATATATGCACAAGTTCAATTTAGATAATTCATCTTCAAATCTCTTTGCATGGAGGAGAGAGGTACATGTATATGCATTTGAGCTAATAGGAAAAATAACACCTATTTCATGCTTTCTAGATAGAACTGTATGTATTCCATGTTGGAAGTTTAAGGAGTTTTTCATTGTTTTGCTTGTTGGCAACCTGAGCATGAGATATACAGTGTGTAGATACAATGTTTTCATTGATGTCAACATTGTGGTTTGAGGTTTGCTTGATGATCAATTGATCTGGTGCATATAAGTGATTGAGGAGATGGTAGTCCTATATGTACATGTAGTTTTTTTGCTTTGGTGCATAACATATGAGTTGGCTATTTGGCTAAGTGTCAGAACAATAGTTTTATGTGCTCTGTGCATTTGTTTTTGTTCTACGTTGATTCACCTTGAAGTATTTTGGTCTATGTTTCTAAGGAATTTTTTTAGATGTCAAAGGAGTCTAAATCCAAAGTTTCATGTTGTTTTGACCTTTGATGCAGAAGTTATGGATGATAGTATTGGGTTTTCCAGTGACAGTGTTTTCCTATTTAGAGTACTTGTTTGGAATGGTCTACATCTCACCACGAAAGAATATTTGGTCATGCGGATTTGTGGAAGTTTTTACAAATTTCAATTGCATATATGATCCAAGTGGTGTTTGGTTTGGAGGTACGCGTTTCGGTTTGAGGATAATCAATTGGTGTATTTTGGTGTTAGGTCACCAGCGGTGCCAACCTAATATGTTTTAAGTTGTGCGGAGTTTAGATAAGTGATGATTTGTATATGGTTGATCTTGAGTCGACAAGTTATTGTTTTGCATGATACATCTAATTAGGCCAACCTAATTGATGTTGTAGGTTTTTACAAATGTAATGGGTATAAGTATAAGATCATTTTGGTGTTGAAGAGCAATGATGAAGTTGTGTGTATGAATTCCTAATAAGAGAATGTGAATGTGATCTAAATGCATAGCAGAGCAGAGTGTTAGAGAAAAATAATATGAAGTGTGTTGATTCATGTTTTGAGCTTTAGTGGAACTGTATTTTCTGCATATTGTAGCAGTTCAAAACTTGGCAATGAGCCACTCCTCTCTTCTATTTCTCTTATTCTCTAGACAATGATCATTTTTGTAATATCTTATAACTGGTTATAATATATTGTGAGCTAATTCATGTGTTATATTCTTTCATGATTTCTTTCCTTACTACAAATTGAATATGATGTGTGGAATGAATGTTTAAATGGTTAAGTGGTTTCAAAGAATACTAATTCACCCCCCCTCTTAGTATTTGGGTGTTCCAAAATTGGTATCAAATCTTGGTTCCTTCATTTGTCTTGATCGCTAAGGTAGATCTTAGAGTTGAATATATGGCTACAATGAAGTATCCTACTCTGAAAGAAATTCCTATGGTAGGATTTACTAAAGAAGACTGCATTGTTTACATGGAAGGAGAACTCAAATCTACTTTGGATGATTTGGATAAAGCATAATTTGAGAAGATAGATCTAAAAAAGGATCTTAGTGATGCAAATGAATGCATTAAGATATTGAGAGAGAAACTCAAGAAAGCCATATATAGGATCAAAGAGCTTAAGCAATCAAATGAGATCATTGCCAGTCTAAAATTGCAGATTGAATAAAGTAAAAGAGTTAAAGAATGTTTGAATGCTTAGATGAAAAGAAAATCTATAGTTAAATATTATATAGATGTAGCTTTTATTTTATTTATTTTTACAAATATTTCTTTGATGTTAATATTTTAATAAATAAAAAAATAGTGAAAAAAAACTTCAAATGCTTTCATGAAAATAAAGACATAATCAATTAAATAAGTTGAAGATCAATACATACCTTCAAAAATAGCTCTCCTATTGTCCAAATGCGTTTCTTTTGTTGAAATAAGTCTTCTAATTTTTCAAAATTATAAACCTTCTAAACTATCAAAATAAACCTTCTTTGATCGAAAATAGCTCTTTCCTTGTCCAAATAATCGAAGTATTTGTTTTTTTTTAATTTTCTTAACTTGAAAAATTAAAAGAAAATAATGTTTTTTTTTTATCGACATGTTTCGACCGAGTCTTTACCAACCGGTAATGTTTCGGTCAAAACCCTCTCGGCCGAGAGGGTTTCGACTGAAACATGCTCGGCCGAAAAGCATTCGACTGAGAATGATGAGTTGGCATCCTACATGGTAGCCACCTCATCATTTTTCACAATTTTTTGAAACATTCATCTTTGACAAAGTATTTCTCTAGTCAGATTGATCTTTCTACAAAAAATAAAAATACCCTTTTGTAGAGCTCAGAGTGTAGAATCCAAATATATAATTTTTATAATATTTTGATTAGTTTTAATATATTTTATTTTTAAAATAATACAAGTAGGTTTTAAAAATTTAAAAAGAGGTTGATTTGATATAAAAGAAAAAGATAGTAAAACTTATTAAAATGTTTTAAATCTTATATGGGGCACAAGAGGAGAGAGTCTACTTCAAAAGGGTATATTTTGTTTTTTGAAAATGATTAAGAAAATTGAAATTAGTTGACGGTCTGTGAAAATTGTCAAATTCTGACATGTTTGACTTTAAAATGTTATTACGAGAAAAATATACATCAAAATGTGATTCTTTTTTTTCATGCACAAGATATTGAAGTTACCTATTTGGAAAAAAAAGAGAGGGAGAAATTAAGTTTTTTTCAATTTGTTTCTTGACAGCCCGTGAAGTCACTCTTTTATGAAATTTTCAGCATTTCAAAATTTGTCCTTAAATTGATAAAAACATAATGAAAACAATTTTTTAAAATTTTAAAAAAATTATAGGAATAAACTACATCAAAAGTTCTACATTTCATTAGTTTACATCATTTTGAAATTCAAAACATAAAGATCACTTTTATGTGGTCGAAGTTCATAATTTTTTTTGCTGTTGGTCAATTCCTTTATAAAGTGACACAAGTTTGTGCTTTTACCCTCTAAAAATTGTTCAAAATTTGAAGAAGTTGTGACTTTGAGATCACATCTGGAGAGAGAAAAAAATCAAGAAGATAATTTCAGGATGAGCTCTACAATGCTTGATGAAATGATTGAAAATCAAAATTCTAAAGACAAAGGTGGATTAGGGTTTTAAAAATGAGAAAGTTCAAAGGCAGAGCATACACCAAGTGCTGAAAAGAAGAACACTGAACAAAAGAAGATTAAGGACAAGAAGAGTAATGGAAAGTAGGTCCAAAATCAAAGGAAAGACTTCAAAAGACCACCTATTAGACAACCAAATGCACAAAGGTACCCATCTTTTAATGGTTAATGTTATTCTTGAAATAAGTTTGGACATAAGGTTGTAGAATGTAGAAGAATGAATTAGAACATTCAATCATTTACCATTTATTGCTTTACATGCAATATATTTGGTCATAGAGCTAGTGAATGCAGAAATCAAATGATGAATGGTTATAACAATGGTATGATATTTCAATCTTTCAATGGCTAATGTTATACATGCAATGGATTTGGGCACAAAGCTAATCAATGCAGATCCATAATGGTTGGAAGTAATCTTGTTCAAAATGTTGTCACTTGTTACAATTGCAATAAACCTAGATATATAGCTAAATTTTGCAAAAGCAAGAATGTGAAGAAGAAAAATCTGGTAAAGAAGACTGATCTGGTGAAAAGGCTAATCCAATAGAGATGAAGAAAGAGATGGATAAGATCTGGAGAAATAAGGAAGAGAGTGAAGTTAAGATTGAGTCTATGCTAGCTTTTGGTGCAAATATTTCCTCTGAAAACTAAGTTAAGAGCTTTGGCTCAGGGAATTTTTAAAGACAATCATTAAGCTCCTGCTAAAGATATGGTATTGATGCCTTGAACATGTGGATATGAGGGTTAGGTTGAAATTCTTGACCTATTGACAAAACATTGATGGAAAATATCAAGATACAAAAGTTTGTGGAGCATTTGAAGGTGACTGTGCATTATAGTTAGGGTTCATTAGCTTCATCATATCAAACATTCAATGCAAATTGGTTATTTCAAAAAAGGTTTATAAGTGACTTAACATATGTCTAAGTCATTTGCAAATGAGTATTTGAAGAGAGAAGAGTAGTGAAGGAGCTAAGAGAAGCATTTCAAAACTCTTTAACATGAAACCCTAATTGGTAGTGAACAAAAAGTATTTATAGTTTTCATTTGCCCTATGTTTCATAAGTTCTTTCATTTTTTTGCAAAAATGTATACCTCACAAGTTGTAGAGGTTGAGGACCGACCCCATCCAAAATTCAAATGACACCCTGATAAGTCAATGATGACTAATTTGGATGGTGCTTTCTCGAGTATTTTGTATGGTGTTTTGCACACAAAATATGTGAATATATATTCATCCTAAACTGGATGAGTATAATCACTCTAATTTGGGTGATGTATGGTTTAAAGAGCTCACCAAAGATCAATTTGAATTAAAATTTGAGTTTGAGAGTTTACTGGAGAAGACTGGAACAATTTCCCTATCTTTTTCTACGTGGATGAGTGGGTCAGATACACCCTAATTCAAATTCATGATAGATTTATGTGGCTAGAAATTTTTCATTTAATCAACAAGGGGGAAATTGGAGTTGTTATGGGATTATGCTCAACCGAACCAATTCCAGTGCTCAAATTCATGAAAAATGAAATGGTGATGGAGTTGAAAAGTGCAAGGCATGACAAGAGAGCCCTAATAGTCAAATACATTAGAGACCCTATGGTGAAATATGCAACAATGGTAATAGGGTACAAGATATATTTCACAAACAGAGAAAACTTTGTTTCTGTAACTATCATCAACATTGCACACAAGATGGTTAAGAAAGGTGCTAACTATTATTTGTGTGAGTTTTTGAGGGAATAACTCTTGTAAAACTTGAAGAAGACTAAGGACTCCCAGTACCCCTTCAAGTTCAATACCTTGATTAAATGTTTGCTTTTCTACTTTCTTAATGAGGTTCCCAAAACCAAAAACATAGTATGGTTGAAGGAGACCCCTATGGCACATCAAATCAGAGATCACTTGTTGAGATTAGGAGATGAAGACACTTAGAAGAAGGCACTATGGGGATTCTTTAAGACTTCCAAGAAAATATGCAAGATATAGAAATAATTTCAAAGAGTGTGGTGGAAAAATACAAAAATGACATAATTTTCATAGTGAGCAAGGATTGTTGCATAATGGAGGTTGTTGAGCCTAGGACTATGTGGATCCCAGAGATGGGATATGAAGTTGTGAAGGATTTAATTGTTGGTCTGGTAGACCATATGCCAAGCAAACCTAAAGAAACCTCTGAAGGAAGATATGGCATGTATGTAGAGAAATATATGGAGGTGCACATGTAACAGAGGGAGAAACAAATAAAGAAATCTATTGAGAAAATGACTGCACAAGTTGCAAATTTGATGGGCCTTTCAAAGGAATAATTAGAGAAAGCCAAAGGAATGTCTGGCTCTCCATGAAATGCATCCAGTACAAGAAGATCTGGTAGAACATCTACCCCCTCTCCGATTTCCCCCAAGTCCTCTGGGAATTTTCCCTTTGTCGGTGGAGCAAAGAGAAAGGAGTTAACTAGTACTCTGACAAAGCAACAAAATGTGTGTAAAAGAAAAGGTTCCTCCGGTGAAGCAACAAAAAAGAGTGAAGGCTAAGGACACAAGGGAAAATAATTTGTGTTGATGAAGAAGAGGAAGATGTAGAAGAACAACCTCTGATAAAAAAAAAGGAAATCTAGTGTAGCACAAGTAGAATCAAGTGCAAAGAAGGTCAAGGTTGACATCATAGATACTGATAGTGAAGCAGAGCTAGAAAAATAGAAAAAGGGAATTTAAAATCTATGTGAGGGAGAAGAAAGCTAAAGGAGAAAAAGCTCCTTCGGAAGCAAAGAAGAAGAAGGATTAGTCTACCCCTCCAATAAGAACTCATAGCCCTACGAAGGTGGAAACATTGTTTAATGGTATTGTAGAACATGAGATGTTGGAACAAATTGCCACATTATATCCCTATGGACAACATTGATAAAGAAACAACTGAAGAAGCAATTTTTAAATATATTGTTACTTTTGAGGTCAACATGAAGGATATTGAAGGCTAATTGCCTGAAGATCTGAAGAATGCATTATATTCAAGAAGAGAAGAGGCAATGAATGAAGATGAAAAGTTGAGATCATTTTCCCTGGAGAAAGTTAGTGTTACCCTCTCATATGAGAATAAAGCTAGATTAGCTCAAATGTACAACAAAGAGTCACTACACTTATGAGCCGATAAAAAGATGATATTGAGAGGTTAAAGAATGAGATTATTGAGAAGATTGGAAACTTGGAAAAGGAGTTGGGTATGACCTCAGCTAGGGAAGAGGAAATGCATGATGATATGCATGTTCCATAATTGAGTGAAGCAAAAGTTACACAACATGAAGATGCTCAACATGAGCATGAAACAAAAGAAGAGAATACACAAAATGATACTCTTCTAGATGTAGAAGAGAGTATTGCAGAAGATGTAAATGTCATTGATAACACTCCTCTAATAGGAAAAAATATTGTTATAGAAGAGAATGTTGAAGAGTCACAAAAGGAGGATGCATTTACAAAACATAAATCCCCTCCTCTAGAACCATACAAGAATTTTGAAGAAGAGTTTGTACAAGACAACTCCGAGATACATGAGGCACAAAATATAGAAAATCTACCTCCTCTGGATAACAATGAAAAATCAGTTGATAGTGAGAAGAAGGATGAGGAAGAGCTTGACAATGCTGAGCAAAATGAAGAAAAAGTAGAAGACAACATTGGTGACAAGGAAAAGGATTTGGAAAAGAAAGGAGCTGATGAGAAGTTGGTTGGAGAGTCCTCTGGAACCTCCAAAGATTCCTTAAAGAGCCTGTTGAATATGCAACTCCAGTTCCAAACTATTGTTCCTGCTCAATTACTATAAATTCCAATGCAACAAGGGCAAGTAGAAATGGACAAGATGTCCCCTCTGCATAAGCTACAACTTGGTTATGTATTCCACACCTCCATGAGAAAGGAGATCCTATGTACACATCAGAAGAGTGTGGAGTTAATAGATAAAGTAGTGAAGGTGCTACAGGAGAGTGTACCCAATGTAAGTATTGATAATTCATTATCCAATGTACAAAATTTAAAGCTTTTACTTGATTATTTTAAAGAGTATTTTGGTACTCTTGAGAAAAAATTGGAAAATGCGATTAATAAAAATGTGAATGATAGAAGGTTGATGGATGTAGCAAAGAAGTGTGATACTACACATAATAAGTTTCCAGACAACCTTAAGGATGCACACAAATGTGTTGAGGAAGCTAAGGTATTATTTCAATTTTGCATGAAGTGGCCTAGTTCCACTAAAACCATAAAGGATGAGATGGACTCCATTGAGTCTTAGATTCACAAGGCATCCAATTCCTATGATCCAGCTATTGTTGTTGATGGGAGCACAAGATTGGCTATTGATAATTTGCATGAACAATTCTTCTAGCTGCAGGAACAAAGAGAAAATATCATAGTGCAGTTTGGACAACTCAAAGACCTAGTGAATGCAAAGTTCACACCTATTTCTAGTGCTCTAATTAATGCAGAGAAATCAATGAAGATGAATCTGGTACCTATTACCTTAGATGATGGAGAAGAACTCCTCATGGAGTTTGAGACTATGAAATGGAAGCTTGGGATGGCAAAGACACACTAGGAAGATGGTAAAAAGGTCTAGAAAGTACACCTTGCAAAATTATAGGTTTTATACACTTCTTTTGACTGATTTGTGTATATTTCTTTTCTTTTTTATGCATTTTAGACTTCAATGTATATATGTAGATGTTAGAGGATAGTGTTTCAGTGTCAACTTTGATCCGATTTGATGGATAGCACTATTAGGGGGAGTATATGAGTAAGTTTGGTAAATATTTTATTCATAATGTAAAAGTATGTATATATGAAAGGGGGAGAAGCAAGCATATATGAGTGATGTCAAAGGTGGAACAAAGATCAAAATATATGTTTGCGCCCTTTTCCCTTAATGTCAAAGGGGAAGAAGATTTGATAAGGTTTATGCTTGTTACCATCAAGGACAAAGGGGGAGATTGTTGGATGTTTAAGGAGTGTCATTGTTTTTCTTGTTGGAAACATGAGCATGAGATATACAGTGTTGTCATTGATATCAACATTGAAGTTTAAGGTTTACTTGATGATCAGTTGATCTAATGCATATAATTGATTGAGATGGTGATCCTATATTCAAATGCAACTATTTTTCTCCAATGTAGAACAAATGAGTTGGTTATTTGGCTAAGTGTTAGAACAATAGTTTTATGTGCTTTGTGCATATTTTTTTGGCCCGTGTTGATTTGCCTTGAAGTATTTTGGTTTGTGGTTCTAAGGTAATTTTTTTCGATGTGAGAGGAGTCTAAATCCAAAGTTTCATGTTGTTTTGACCTTCAACGTAGAAGTTATGGATGGCAATATATTAGGTTTACCAAAGACAGTGTTTTCCTATATAGAATACCTGTTTGGAATGGTTTGCATCTCACTTTGAAAGAATATCTAGTCTTGTGGATTTTTGGAAGTGTTTACAAATGTCATATGCATCTATGATCCAAGTGGTGTGTAGTTTGGAGGTCCATGTGTCGATTTGAGGATAATCAGTTGGCGTATTTTGGTGTTAGGTCACTAGCAGTGCCGACCTAATATGTTTGGAGTTGTGTGGAATTTAGATAAGTGTTGATATGTTATATGGGAGTTGTTATAGGTCCATGCCGACCTATTTGATGTGTTAAATTTTTTGAATCAAGGTGTGAAGCGTGTATGGTTGATCTTGAGCCAACAAGTTATTATTTTGCATGATACATCTAATTAGGCTGACCTAATTGATGTTGTAGGTTTTTGAGAATGTAATGGGTATAAGTATAAGATCATTTTGGTGTTAAAGAGTAATGATGAAGTTGTGTGTACAAATTCCTAAGAAGAGAATGTGAATGTGATGCGAATACAGAGCAAAGCGAAGTGTTAGAGCATAATAATATGAAGTGTGTCAATTCAGTGTGTTGAGCTTTAGTGGAACTGTATGTTTTGCATATTGTAGATGCATTTGTAGCATTTCAAAACTTGGTAGTGAGTCACCCCTCTCTTTTATTTCTCTTATTCTCTAGATTGATTCCACCAAACAGTGAGTCCATCTAGCAGTGAGCTTTTCTATAATATCTTATAACTGATTATAATATATTGTGAGCTAATCCTCACCGTGGTTTTTCCCTTTTTGGGTTTTCCACATAAAAAATCTGGTGTTCATGTGTTATATGCTTTCGTGATTTATTTTCTTACTACAAATTGAATATGATGTGTGGAATGAATGTTTAAATGGTTAAGTGGTTTCAAAGAATACTAATGCATCCCCCTCTCAATATTTTGGGTGTTTAACACATCACATTTGTAAGCTTGAGAAATAATATCTTATCACTCATTTACATGGGTAATTTGAAAGGAGCACCTATGAATCCTCCAACTTTGATATGCATGAAGCTTAGGGACAAGATGAACCAACTCCCCCACTTAGCAATATAAGTTATAAATTCTAAACGAAAGTGTTTATTGAAATAATTTTTCATCTATCTAATCAAATCAAATAAGATGGGATCATCAAACCTATTACAATTTCTTTGACTTTCCTTTAGTGCTAATTGGGGATAGAACTCAAACACATTATTTTGTTCTAATTTTGCACTCATTATTCCATTTCCAATCAATCGAGAAAAATAGACCTCCCTATAGTTTTCATTGAATAAACAATATAAGAATTCATGTAGAAATTCTTAGTTTCTTGAAATTTAGATAGATTTTTTATGCAAGGTGTCATTGATGAGGGTTTCCCAATCAATTATATCTTTATTTTCTAAGATGATAGCAATAAATCTAAAAATATATGGTTGAAATTCCCTAACATTAGGGTAGCCCATTATTTTTCTCAAAAAAGTGATCAATTTATTAATCTCTACCTACAAATCACTCCTAAAAAGCACCTTAGGGATTTCTTAAGAAGATAACTTTGGTGTGGTTAACCAATTCTTTTTCATAACTCCTATACAAAAATTAGGGTCTAAATTATAAAAGTCCAATCTAGCCAAAAAACCCAATGACACATTCTCAACATGGTGTCATATTGGGAAGGATCCTTCAATATTATCAAGAGTGATGTCTAGAAAAACTTCATTTGCAAGACCCACAAATTTCTTGCTTAATAGGTCAATATTTTGCACAAGTTTTTATCAACTTTAAAGGCAATAGAAATTGGGAAAGAAGTTATGCTTAGCCTCAAAATGTGTATATAGAGGTTGATCCCTAATGACAACCTTCAAAACCTTATACACAATGAGATACAAAATTATAAGAGGGAAGAGGGGGCATTATTTCCTTCAACTTTATGCATTTGTAGGAGAGCCACTTTGTAGCCAAGTAAAAAATAATATATTTAAATTAAGTTTATAAATTATTTTAACTTTTAAGTTTACTACTAAAATTCTTACAAAGTTATAAATGTTGTCCTTGCAAATTTGTGGTGGGAAGATTTTTGCACCACAGTGCCTAATCTTCAATAATATACAATTCACATTTTATCCTAGCTCTATAGCACTTTTGGTAGTGAGCACAATTAGAGTATTTTTGAGGCCATTCAAATAAACTAAAAAAAGCAACCAATTGACTCAAAATTTCTTGAAGACCTTATTTTTTACTCAAAATCACTTGACCTCAATGATATTGATCTATATTCAAATCGGGTTGCTAAGGTTGTGGATCCACTAGTTACTACTAATGAGATCAATGATTTGGAGAAGGATATAGCTAAATGGCAAGCAAATGTGATAACATGAGGTGGAAAAAGACAATTTTGGAAAGCCATCAAGGGTGAGTTCATCGCATACAAAATTTGGTCCTGTGAATGAGGCTCCTATAGCTATATCATCCACTTCCACAACACCTGCACAATAGCAGAAAACATTTTAAAATTTTAGTCGTAGATGAAATTTATGATTTATAATTTATATTTTTTTATTTTGAAACTTGAAGTTCATATATATTGAAACTTTGAACCCATTTTTTGGTCTATGAAGTGAATTGGACTCTAATTTTGATCTATATATCAAGGAAATCAACAAAATGGTCCATAAATTCAAGCATATCCATCATGTTAAAGAGTATTTTTTAAATGATTTTTTTTAATGTTTGATAAAGTTGTTAATTCATTGCCTAGTTTTTCCTTGAGTTTTTGTTGAACCTCGATTTTTTATAAAAATTGGGTCAATTGAGTAATTACTGAGTTCAAGTTTTTAAATTGTCCTTGGCACAATGTTTTTGATAAGATAAGCATCATTTACAGGGTGTTGTACCCTTTACACAAAAAGCCCAAAGGCCCAAAAAAAGAAGCTAGTTCAAAATGGGAATGAACTAGGAAGAGAGGACAAACCACACAGAAACAACTGGCAGTCAGTTGTAGGAACACATACTAGGACTTAGACAACCCAAAAATCAGAGGGGACCAATCTGACTCCCTTAACCCTAGGCCGTGATTTTGCGACAGATCGAGGGAGTCCCTTCTTTCTCATCACTACAGACCAAGAAGACTCAAAATCCAAGTCCACTGATTGAGGCGAGAGATGCGGATCAACCGAAGCCACCAAGGGAAAAGAGCCACCACACAACAGTGGAGGCGACAATGTAGGGTAGGAAACAAGAACAAAAGAAAGGACCATCAACAACAATCAACGAAGTTCAGGCAGGCTCAGATAGAACAGTGTCAGCAGATCAAGCCAACTGTGGCTCCACAAAGGGGTTAGCCAGAATAGGAGCAAACAAAGGTTCCCGAGGAGAAACAATGGAGTCAACATCCTCAGAAGAAGCTTCCGAAGGAGGAGAACCCACTGTGAGGCAACTTGAGAGAGCATCCTTTCACCAAGTTGCAACATCCTTGGCACAATGTTTTGTTTCACAATGGGGTTCCATTTTTTATAATATTTCCTAACTATGAAATTTTTAGATTGAAGATTATTTTTTAGTCTCAAGACATAGGAATTCTTCTATATTTTCTAATTTTTTTGTTGATTCCAATTTCACTATTTACTCCAAATTGTTGGTGGTTTATAATGTGCTTGTACAAATTCAGTTCAAGACAATTTAGTGGCCCTTGAAGTTCAACATCTACAAACCTTGCTAGAGCACAAGGGGAATGCCCCTTACACTATTGTCAAGGTTCCAACTTTTTTGTCTCCACGTAACAAATCCCTCATTTGGGGGAGCAACATGGGTGTTCAATGTCTTATCAACACCACTCTCATAGCCATCAAAGAGGATTTTCAACATGGTCAACTAGGTAACCCTCTAGTTGGTCTCTACTTGTTGGCCACCAAGGTGGATGGTTGTCACCTCTTAGCCACCATCTTGTGTTCTTTTTATAGTGGGGTGCCTCTACAATAACCAAAGCAAGTTTCCCCACCTAACACTTGGAATTTCACCTTCAACAATTGAAATTCCACCTAGTATTCAAGATTTGCATTTGTAAGATGGCCCTAAAGGAGGAGAAGATACCAATCTCACAAATTACAAGCCAATCAAAGAAGGAAAGGAATTGCCTTATGGAGGTTGATGTAACCATAATGATTAGGGTGTACCCATCCCTCTTTGATTTTCTAGCTTTAGCTACTTGATTTTGTTTATCACTATGTTAAAATTTAAACTAACAGTCTAAATGGATGTTTCACTCTTGGGGTTATGTTTATTGTGGTTGTCTCCATTTTTGGAGACACTTGATCCTTTGTTTCCCAACTAAGTCGGTCTAGTTGGTTTTGGGGTGAGATGACATTCCCCTCACTATTTTTTGAGGATTGATTCACATTTTTATCTTGGTATTAATATAGTGATATAATTTATCGAAAAAAACCAAAGACAATCACTACATGTATTGCATCTTTGGGTTTTTAGAAAAAACTTGAATTCACAAGGATTAAAGAATTTAGTTCAACTTTTCACTTTTGAGGCTTGAACCAAGGACTTTATGAGTTCAAAAAATGCTTAATCAAATTGATGTATATAATTCATCTTCAACTTGTAATAGTGTTGGTAGAGTTTGAAAATAGAACCCTTTAAAAAATATGGGCAAGGATTTTTGAAGACATAACCTTTATCTTGAAGCATGCACCTCTTAACCAACTCACCTAACTTCTAGAGTAAATAATGGAATGTACTATTTTATATTATAATTATTACTTTACCACAAATTAAAAAAAATCCCAACACCTCACAACAATAGCACATAATCATTTTATATAATATGCAATTTCTCACACCCCAACCATACAAATTTCACATTTTAAGTTCATATTATTCCTCATGCACTCTTGTAGATTGAAGTTTTCATGACAATATAAATTCAAACTTATCATTCAAATGTTAACGTAGGCCATGTCTAGTGAAGGACACATCATTAGACTAGATATATTTATAGCTTAACTAAAATTTCACTTCTAATGTGATACTCTTCCTACAATTCTATTTGTATTTTATGTAAAAAATGTATAAATAGAACCATACTACCATTAAATTTAGGCCTTGCTCCTCCAACATGTGGCATGCAATCTTTTTCCAACATTTTTTTTAAATACCTGACACCAACTAGGAGTAGCAATAGCACTTTCTTCTTACTTAAGATTGAATGCAAATTTTTAAATAAGTTGCATTATGAAAGGAAAACATGCTAGATCATACACTCAGAAAGAAATACCAATGCACCTTCCTCTCTTTGTAAACCTTATGAAATACAGTTTGCTTATTAAAAAATCTTAATATTTATGAAATATGTATATTACTTACTAAAAAAATCTTAATATTTCTCCTCACTCACCATATAGGGCTTTTAGTTATACAAATTGTTTTAAAAATGACATACGATACCTTTTTCCCTTTTTAGTGTTGTATCATAATGAATTTGAGAGTAGTACACTAATTTCCTTCTCTTTGTCAATTTCTCTAGAAAACATCAAACAAGACTTTCTTGAGGAAAAAAAATTCAACCACCACATATTTTTCTCATAGGCAATTGAGAAAATTATAATTGAATTCTATATGTATATAATCAAAAATCTTCACTAGCCAACATAAAGTTATAGGTGGTTTGAAAAATTGTAACTGAAAATTTGTGTGTATGATTGAAAATCTTCAATAACCAACATAAAAGAAAAACTAGAAAGGTAGAACTAATCATAATTTTATAGAAATTAAAAAAGGAGTGAGTCTCGAAATAAAAAATTATTTGAATAAAGAATTCTCTACTAGCAAACTCTAAAATTATGCAATCATACAAAGATTTTGCAGCAAAAATTATCAAAAGCAGTATCACTAAGTGGGTTCGTGAAGCATGGAAAGTTAATCACTCTAAAATTTCTACCTAAAGGATTTTTATTCAGCAATTTCTAAATTAGAAGAAAAAAGAGATTGTGTGTTACAAAACAAGCCCTACCACTGCAAAAAAGTTTTGCTCTTTATGTAAAAAATGGTGCGCTAATTTTAATTTGAATCATTGATCCTTGCATGATGATCTTACATGGATTCAATTGTATAATCCACCTCTAGAATAAGGGTCTAAAGATTGTTTAAATAAAACAAGCAATCGCCTAGCATTCATAGACTCGATAAATATGGAAATCTTAAAAGAAAATTCTTACATTTGCACTAGAATCCAAATAATTGCCATCTACTAAATCTCTAAGAGCATTATTTTGTCGTCCTCAATTAGCAGTTGGATCCAATCCATTGAAATAGAGGATAATAAATATTTACATTTAAAATGCAACAGTTGAGATAATTTGGAGAATAATTGCCCCAAAAACTCCAAACACCTAAAAAATTCATATATGGGTGCCAAAAAAGTTGTTAACATGGATATCAAACCTCCGCAAAGAGGAAACCTAGAGAAAAAAATTTGAGGAAGATCAATCAACTAATGCAGTTGAAAAGCCCCTTGAGGCCCCAAAGTCTAAAATAATGATTATCCCTTTTCAACTCAATCACTCAATAAAGCAAAATGAAAAAATCAAAATGAAGACTAGAAAGAATGGATAAACACAAAAGATGATTTGAATAAAGTACTAGGAATTACAAATTATAGATGTGTTAATCAATCAAAATCTAAATTAATAACTGTCGACATAGGATCAATTGCAAAAAGCATAAGGAAAACAAATAAACAAAAAAGGGAAAAATGCATTATCAATCAAGCAATCAACAATTTTAAAATAAATGTTGAGATATAACGGAGGAGCCCCCTCACTAAGAGAGAAATGAAGATTACCACATGGAATGTTAAGGAACTAAATGCTCCTAACAAGAGGCATATGACCAAGCACCAAATTGACAATCTTTTGGTCGGTATCATTTTGCTACAAGAAACAAAACTAAAAGCACCAAATTCCAACTACTTTCTTAAACACTGGAAAGGTTGGGAAGGATTAAGTGTAGACACGATTAGCGAAACAAAGGCACTAGGAATCTTATGGAAACTTTTTCAAGTAGCAATCAAGGTAATCCTTCATCAAATTGGATGCTATTTAAGCTAAGAATCTTACATTTTGTTCTTTCCTTTAGCTTAATTAATATTTATGGCCTAATCAAACTTGAAGAAAAAATCCAAGTATGGAATGAGTTGCAATACCATATTCTTTCTTGTCCAAACAATCGTCCTTGGGGGAGATTTCAATGCAATCCTATCCATAAGAACAAAAGTAGGTACCTATATTGTATTTCACAATTTCGAATTGATTTTCAAAAGTTTGTAATAGATGTGGACCTCATGGATGCAATCCTAAAACATGGGACACACACTTGGACTAAGAGGCTTGTAGGGTTTACTAATATTGTTGAACACCTTGATCAATTCTTATACATAGCTAATTGGTTGCAATCATGTCAAATTATCGAATCATCAATTAGTCCAATTTTTTACTCATGTCACTTGTATTACTAACAATCTTTGAATACAAATTGTTGCTTATGTACCAATTTAAATTCAAAAAGATGTGGTTCAAAAGGGAAGACTTATTGGACCTTATTCAACAATGGTGGTCAAAACTTGTGAATTTGAAAGGAAAAAAGATGTTCATCTTTTTATAAAATCATCTCATATTAAAATACAACTCAAGGACTAAAACATAAAGGAAAAAATAGAATTGAAAAATAAATAGAAGAATTGAATAAAAAAGGTTCTTTCCTCAGGTATGCTCCAAGGTGATTAGCAAAAAGAAAAGAATTTGATGTCCCAATGTTGAAAAAAATTAGCCAAGGAAGAGATTTATTGAAAAACCAAATCAAGAGAAACTTGGTTAGCTAAAGGAGACTTAAACACGCACAAAATCTATAATGCTTAAAAAATTAGAAGAAGCCAAAGTAGAATTGATATTATCTCCTCCTTAGACAAGCACCATTTGGAAAAATGTGAAGACATTCATAATGAAGTAGTTACCTTTTTCCAAAACTTGTTAGCAAGTAATAAAATTCTAGACCAATGAAAAATGAAACAATTACTAAATAACATCCCCTACTTAATTAAAGAAGACAATAAGATGTTGATGGCCCCAGTAACCGAGATAGAAGTAAAACAAGCGGCTTTCCAATTACGCCCTAACAAAGCCCTTGGTCTGAAAGGACTCACTACATGTTTTTACCAAATATGTTCAGGATTCATTGGAAAAGATGTTTGGGATGTGGAGGATTTGTGCAAGTCGAAAAAGATACTCAAAGATTTAAATAACACAAAAATATTGCTCTTATCCACAACAACACTATGCAACAACACTTCCAACATCATTTCAAAGTTAATGACTAACATATTAAAGATTGTTCTCTTTGGCATCATTTCCAATGAATAGCATGGCTTCATTCCTGGCCAAAGTGCTACTAATGGTATAATAGTGACTCATGAAGCAATCCACACCATCATTAGTTCTAGGACTAAAAGCATGATATTTAAATTGAACATGACAAAGGTTCTCGATATGGTGAGTTGGTTGTTATTTATGCGGATTATGAAGAAATTTGGTTGGAATGGATCTATGCTTCTATCTCGACTCTGAGATACTCCATTTTAGTTAATGGAAGCCCATTTTATTTTTTTGAAGCTTCAAGTGGTCTTAGACAAGGAGACCACTTATCTCCTTTCCTCTTTGTAATTATGGTAGAGGCTCTAAGAAGAGCGATCTACACAAAGGCATCAATGAGCGCATGGAAGGACTGCAAATTGCTAAAAATTTGGATCCTATTACACATCAACATTTCATTGATAACACTATATTATATGGAGAATATAGTATGGGGGAGGCCATCACCGATCAACACCGCTTTTGGTAGCTATATATCAATCTCTAATCAATTAATAAACAACAAGAAATCCAATATTTTTTTCTACCACAAAAAAGAATTACACTTTTTGAGTTTCAATATCGACAAAATTCTAAATAAGTATCTAGGAGTCCCTCTATTTAAAGGTGCTATTAAAACAAGTTTGTAGGATGATATTTTTATAGCTTGCAAAATTAAATCTAAGGTGTGGAAAAATCAATGGTTAATCTAGTAAGAAGAATTATGATGACTGAAGTTGTTTTATCAATGATCTTCATCTACATGATATCTTGTCTCCAATTAACAAAAAAAGCCATGCATAATATTGAAGGTGTTTTAAAGAGATTTCTATGACCCAAGTAGAATTCTTACCATAGTGAATCAACAAAATAGATCTCACAAATAGGAATTTATGATGAATTATAGACCACTTATCATTGATCATCTATCTTGGGTAATCAACAATGGTATGTCTAGAAATTTTTTAATTGACTCATGGAATGGGCATGAACCTCTAGTGAAGTTTCCTAAACTTTGTGACTACAAGGATATAATGGAGGATGTGTGGGGCAAAAAAAGTAGTAAACTATGTTCCAAAAAAATGAGCAAAATGGATTTGAATCGGACTAGAAAGATTTCAATGAGGACTCATTTTCATCAAAAGGAAAGCTTAAACTCAAGGAAGAAATGAGAAGAGAAAAATTATAATGGTTTCCAATGAGGATAAAATAATCTAGTGTGGAGCCAAATCTAGAAACCTTTCAATAAAGTCTGGCTATCAAATTCAAGACCCGATTCCAATTGACTCTTTGTGGTCAATGATGCTTTGTTGGGGAACATATGTATTATTCCAAGAAAGGGCCTTTGCATGAACTACTCTATATAAAAGAATTTTAACTAAGGAAAGACTAATTTCCATCGATATCTTAGGCCCTTCAAAATGTCCATGATTTCATAATGCAAATGAGACTATTAATCATCTCCTATTATATTGTTTGTTTGTTAGACAATGTTGTTGTTGGTTACTTCTAAGGATGGGTTAGTTGGGTACCTTAAAAGAAGATATATTGGTAGTATTTCGTAGCTGTCCATGTAATAATAGTAATTCTACATGGGCTAGGTTGTGGAAGTAACTCATTTGATGGTAATATAGGCTATATTGAAAAAATTGTCTCTCAGATCAAATAATGATGAAGAATTTAACAATCTACAAAGGACTCAAGATGTGCGAACAAATGAATATCATATCAATTGATATCTAAGGTGATTCTTTAATATGTATCAATGCTATTAAAAATCACAAATCCCAAAATTAGAAATTCAAAAATTGGAGAAATGTGATATGTGTCATCATAGATATAATGGAAGACTTCACTCAAAGGCATATCTATAGAGAATCAAACAAAGTAGCTAATTTCCTAGCAATGGTGACTACACATTTATCTTAAGAGGAGGGGTGAATCAATATAATACTCTTTTAATTTTTCAACTTAACAATCACAATAACATCAATTCCACAATATCAATAACAAGAGCACACAATTTACGTGGAAACCATTATGGGAGAAAACAATGGCAAAATATTGCTTATAAACTTTCTTACAAGTTTCATAAGCACCAACGGGGATTTTTAGGCATTAATCCACTAGAGACACCAATCCCCACAATTCGTAGGCACCAAATTATTGGAGACACCAATCCCCACAATTTGTAAACACCAACCTACTGGAGGCACTAATGATGATAATTCAATCTCCTTGAATATTCTCCTTTACACAAATTTTCCTTCTATCAAATGATGATAATTCTTCTATAATTTTTTCATACAAATCTGCCTTGAATGTATATATACTATGACCAATGACATAGTATAGGTTAACTACACCCGATCTATACGAATTTGAGACATATGTAACGCACTAAGCATCAGTCTCAATAGGATCATTCACTGTAAACAAAGACAAATAAGTCATTAAAACTAACATTTTAAATCATGAAAGCTTGACAAACCTCTAATCTAAGACATTGAAACTTATCCTATTGGGGGAGTGGTGTTGCATTGCTGCGGAATGGCAACCTTTTTCCCAATCCCTTGGATAATGAGCTTGTTTCAATCAATTTTATTGAAGAAAACGGATGAAACCATTGATAGATGTGTATGATAACACGATTTAAAGCTAAATGAACATGATGCAAACTATTTTAACATGATTTATGCTAAGATGATCAATATGGGTGTATACAAATCTACTCTAAATGTATGCAAGCTTCAAAAGATTAAAATCTTAATTAACAAATAAGATAAATGTATGCATCTTTATTATCATGGAAGTCATTAATGGAAGCTAAGTTAATATGCAAGTAAATAAAGCTAAAATGATGTTAAATGTGAGTGCAAGTGCAAATGATTTTAACAAGATAAATTTGTCGCTAAAAGATGGATCCATTTGTCTCTAAATAGTGTTTCATTTATAGGAAAGCAAATGAAAAATGAAGAGCTAAAATTGAAAAAGCTAATCAATGGTCAAAAAAGGAAAGATGGAGGCATGGATCATGGATTCTCATCAAGGGTTGAAAATGCATGTTGATATTTAATCAAGGGCTTACATTCATCCAAACAAACACACTTTCAAAACTTGCACAAGAAGTCTTGTAAGTTAACTTACACATGAAGTCTTGTGAGTTTGTTATAAGGAAGAATATTCTTTTTTTTTCAAATGAGTGAAGAAAGAGAATATTCTTTAGGATATTCTCATGGGTGAGGGAAATAGATATTTAGTTAATTAAAACCAAATTTTAATGTGCAAAAGGGTAAGGAGGAATGTGCAAAGAAGAAATATTCCCTTGCAAGTGGGGGGATTAAATTTATTAGTAATTTGATAAATAAATAAAGTTCCAATTATGCAAACTAGGGGAATTAGGATATTTATTAAATAAATTAATTTATTTAATGGAAAGGGGAAGTGATAAGATATTTAATTAAATAAGAGGACTTTAGGGATTAAATTAAATAATTTGATTTATTCAATTTAATAGGACAAAATGTTAGCATGAAAGGAGATGAATTAACCTAATTAGGTCAATTAGATTAATAAATGAAAATGAGACAATTAATTAAATAGCTAGGCTAATTTAACCAATTAAGTGAAAAAAGGATGAGTTTTAGGACGAAATGATGTTAGTTAGCCAATGTGATCCATCGAGACATTTTTAAGTATCTACATATACTTTTCTCACAAATATGCCTTTGATCACATATATATCTTCTTACACTCACATCTATTCTTCAAAGATTGGTGGTGTATGTATGATGTCTTATATTTTCCACACTCTAATTCACTGGTGTATATATGATATCTTTAATTTTACACACTCTAATATGGTGGTGTATATATGATATATCTTTATTTTTACATAGATTATATCTTCTCACAATCTACAATCACTAGTTATACCTTGTCTCTATGAAGGGGACCATCCTTTGGAAGAGTGGTGTCTTTTGATCAATCATAACCTTTTGTTAATAATTCTTTATGTTGATCGTTGCCCTTGTAGTTTTAATAGTTACCTTTTCTAAACATAATCACTGCCCTATTTAACAATGTTTCCTTTTCATATACTAATCTTTGTACATGAGAGATCACTACCTTTGAAGAAATCTAATCGTTGTTTTTGCATTAGTCATCCACATTTTCACATAGGTGATTAATATTTATTTATAGATGCCTTTAAATTGGGCAATCTAAAAGCTATTAATATATGCTTGGAACACATGCCTAATTGGTTGGCCAACAATGATGTTAACAAAAGAAGTTGGCCAGCATAGAGAAACTATCTTTTGTATAACTTTAATTCATATGGCTAATATGATCAGCCAACAAGGAATATAGTGGAAAATCTAAGCACTGCCATGTAATCGATTAGTGGTCTTTGGCCATTATAACCTCATCAATGATTGTCTTCAATCATGGAAAAAATATTCATGTCTTTGACATCAATGACAATTAATCTAACAATCTCAAACAACAAATTATTTCTTGAAATCAATGACAACATTTGCAACAAGCAAATCACGATATTGATCAAAATAAAGATTTATCGCTATCAATTCAAAGTAAGGTGTGGACAAACTTATCCATTGCTATTGATTGAGATTTGTCAAAAGTATGGGATTTAAGTGTTCCAAAGATGTATTCGGCTAGCTAGGATTAGAGATATTAACATGATTTCTTTTCATGGTTTAAAATGAGAAGAAATGAATATAATAGTCTTAGTTGTACAAAATGAAAAAAATGGGGAATCAAATTGATATCAAAGATAGGTTATACAAATGATGCACAAGACTTGTCACCCCAAAATAAATGACTATTTAATATTGCAATCCTAGTGATAAAGGAGGCAACAATAACAACACTTGAAATAAATCAATTAAGAGAATGCCACGTTCATGATTATTCTTTAGTGGATTTAACTTTTTTTATTGATATTTTTGGCAATAAAATAAAATAGTTGGGAAACTAGCTGCAAACACGTATATTTGTAGCTCATGGCACAAAGACATTCAAAGCTATAGCAAACTTTGACAGTCACAAAGTAGAGAGAGATTTCAGTGGTATTTGTAGCAGAATGAAAGTAAAGAACAACCCTAAGATTAGAGAATGCCTAAAGATTTTTGCTTTAGGAGTTTTAAAATGCAACATGGAAGAATTCAAAAGTTTTAAGAGCAAGCATTCAAATTTTCTCAAAGAGACATTTTTGTATTTAATGAACAATAATAATTAAGTCTCAAACATAGATTTCCTCTTATTTGAGAATTGTGATGGTTTATCTATATATATACTGCCATGAGGAAACTCCCATTAAAAATAGATAAACCATAAGTTTGGGCAAGATTTGAACCATTTGTTGTTGGACATTTCACCCTCATGCATCTTTCCTCATTGGGGAAGTCCTTCAAAATAGGCAATGTCTTATAAACCACATTTGTGTCACAATTAACCCAATTACAACCCAATCATATATCTATCTTGACAAGTGCAGATATATTTTTGTGGGATTTCAAACATTTACTCTCTCGAGACTTAGTTAATAGTCATCACAATAATGACAGTTATCTTTATTATGTTGGTAATTACTACAAGCCAAGGGGCCCACATAGTACATAAAAACCATTTGGTTATAGAAGGGGGCCAAGGTGAATGTAACCCATACTTTGCACTTTTTATCCACTATCGTTTTTCGCTATTGGCAAGCTTTTGAGGACATAAAATTCCTTAGAATTTAAACATGTCCATTAATTAGATTTACACAATTACAATGCAACTACTTGTGTATAATAAGTAACTGAAAGCTTCCATGAACATTTTTATTTATTTTTCATAAAATTCAACTCCATGAACCCCACTTAGCACACAACCAATGATGTTTAACAGTAGATAGAGGATTTTCTACCTTCAAGCTTCTTTTCCTATTAGAAAGAAGCAAGATAACTAAAAAGTGTATAGATTAAATTCTATTAAAATTAAAAATCTAAATAAAAGACAACCAAATCACCCAATAGTAGCAAAAATAAAAATCAACAACCATAAAGGTAAAACTTACTTGATATGAAATTTCAAATACCCAAAACAAATTCTTTTAACACAAAAATGAAAAGACACTTCACAAGCCAAATTGATGTAATCTTCTTCATTCCAACACCATTTCTATACTATTTTGAAGTCTACTAAACTGATAGATTTCCCTTTAATTGGCAGAGCTGCAGTAAATGTGAATAGTTTTAAATTTACCCAAAGTCTGAAACAAACCGAACTGTATATGTGAATCAGTGCCAATTGCCACATGTGAAAAGACTGTTTTTTCCTATACTGAATGATAGCCTTTATTATCCTAAGTTTGAACTTCTATACGAGTTTTTCTTAGGCAAATCACTTGAGCTTGGGGAAGCCAAACTCTCAGTCTCAATAAAATGGTGAAAGACTTGCAGAGTCTCAATGGTGTTGATCACAAGTAAAATAACCCCGTTTATTGCATGCCATGTATTATGTTATTTGATATTATTCAATATGATACTAACATTTAGTTGGAATTAGACTTCACTAGCAATTACACTTTAGGTGTGCAATGGGGTGCAATGGGGTACGTTGAACAAGTGTATTATTGTATTAGAGTTTGTGTAAATATATTGGTTGAAATATAAAACTGTGTATTTAACATAAAAAAAGCAACACAATAAATAAAATGCAAATGTAAATGTTTTTATTTAATAAATTTAATAAAATAAATACAATTATTATATATGTTATTTATAATGTATAATATTGATATTATATTTCTTAATTCCTATAATATTTAATATAAGTAACATATATTATAATAAAATATATTTTATGTATTTTTTTATTTAATAAGCAGAATAAAATAACTATAATTATTATATATGTTATTTTATAATAATATAATATTAATATTGTGATTTTGAATTGCTATAATATATATAATACTTGTATAGTATAATTATTAATAAAATATAACTATAATGTAAATAATATACGCTATTAATAACTATACATAATATAATACATTATATTTTATAAATATATATTATAAATCATCACAGTAGATATATTAATATTTAATTTAAATTTAAATACATTGATTAATAAATGTTATACTTTATTGTTTCGATAAATATAAAATTTGACAAAGCAATGTAAAATTTAAAATAAAATAATATATTACAATTTATAAAATAAAACGTTTGGCCATATTTAGTATTCATATTAAAGTGAGATTGAAACCTAAATGTGCTCATTATTAGGATCTTGGCCGTAATTTTCATTTTAATAAACATACTCTAAAACCCTCATTGAAACCTTATTTTTTGGCTACAACTTGCCAAATTGGAGAAGTGAAAGAGCAATACCAACGAGGAAGAGTTTGGAGGAGGGGAAACCAATAGCAGAGGGGAAAGCAGCCAAAAACAGCCAAAAAACAGCCGAAAAAATGGCAAAAAATGATGAATGGCTGAGATTTGATTTATCGTTTGGCATTGATACGGATGGCGCGCCAGCAAGTTTGATATGATGAAGGCACATTAATACGGGTGAGAAAGTAAAGCGGACAGTGAAAAGCGATAAACGGAATATCGAACGATGAGCAAACATTCATTCGTCTCCATGCCTTCTCGTAAAAGGTGAACTATGGATTCTAAAAATTAGCTTGCTCTACGTCAGATTGGATACACCTTGAGTGTAAAATATATCTCGTATCAAAATTACAATTAATGACATTGATGAATCAAATAACCTCCAGTCATCTAAAGAAGAAAGAAACCCATTCTCCATTTCTTCTATTGCATATATTTGATCCTGTCATCCTATCACATAATTTTAGATATTAAATTACCAAATAAATGTTAAGAAATTTCAGTTGAAGTGAAGGTACAAGATTCCTGCATAACATTTATTTCACCCCAAGAACAGTATCATCAAGCCCAGTTTATTCTCCTAGTGAAATAAGTCTTATGCACATTATTCCGAATGGCATTCTTAGACCAAGTCTTACGCAGATTCTTCAAATTGGTAACAAGTGACTCTTCTAGTATCATTGGTGAATGGCCATAATTGGGTTGTACACTTTTAGATAGTCACTTTGAGATGTTATTGGGGCACAAAATGTTGCCATCAAGCAACATGACCGACTTTTTTATTTCTTCCAGCACTACAAAAAATATCTGTTTTGTCTTGACCATTGTTGCTTTGGGTAATCTCTTACATTTCAATGCTTATTATGATGAACTCAACTGAATAATCTATAATACTGCGCAGCAATTTACTGCTTCACGTCTCCTGCCTACTCCTTAATATCTAAAGAATGGTATCAATTCCTATCTATTTTCATATCAAACTCAGTACCAACTAATCAATGTACAGAATCATGGGAGTTTATTTTCCTGTGAACTATTCTCCTTCTCATTGTACTTCGATTCAGAAAGATCTATTGGTATTCCATATTAATTGTAACCAAATCAACAAAACATCAAGTATCCAGATGCTTATTATTACAGGGGAAAAGGAATGGTCGCCATGCACAAGGCAGGGAAGATATCTACACTGCTAAAAGTAAACCAAAAATACATGCATCAGCATCAGTGTCTACAGAAGAATGGTAGCACAGTTCTAAATATAATACATGGTATACTCACAAACAAGAACATGCGCATTTAGCCATCTCTCTCAACAAAGGTCCCCAATGTATCCATTGTGAGGGAGTGCATTGCAACTAGATCGAATGAACCCACTGTGTATATACATTGCTATATATCTCTCTCTCTCACACACACACGTTTTCCTCTATTTTTATTTATTTATTTTCTATAAACTGCACCATTTCTTAGGCACTTCTATGGACCTCATGGAGTTCACTCAATTCGATCAATACATATAAACAAGCTAGGAAACTCTTTAACGAATGATAGCTCTATAAGGAACAACACTTGCTGAAGGTTTTGCAAACATGGTAGCAATCTAAGTGAGCTTAATTTTGAGGGAAATACCATGGTTAAGTGCACTTGCATTAGAGTAGTTCTAGGATGGGTGGCTGTAATATCCACCTACTTTTTTTTTTTCTTTTTGATGTGTTTGCAGTTTGATATTGAAATATGGAGAAATAATGATAATGACAACAAATAGAGATATTTTGCAATGAAATTTGCTGGTAACTTAAACTATTTGAAACACCCACAAAATGGAATATATTTCAAATTAATCAAAGAAGTGGTACAGTCATTAAATAAGGTTTTTAACATTGTCCAAATGATTACAACACTCTTAAAAATACATTTCAGACATACTCATTTGCTGCTGTGTGAAAATGGTCTAAAACTGAACAGCAACCTGTGACTTTGTAAATGCTTGCAAACTCCTCGAAAACTCTGCTGCTCCACCTTAAATCTGATTGCTTATGAAATTTATCTTGAAAACCCCAAGCAACAATCACCAAAATCTGAAACAATAAAGGTGCTGCATGATTTCTGAATGAAACCACCTGTAAATCCATCAGAAAAGATCTCACTTTCGAAATGGATGTCTTTTGTGAAGGTTTTTGTCTTCACAAAGCTTTGGTAGAATGCTATTCAACCTACAATATTTTTTCATACATATTCTAAGGCGTGAGTTGCAAAATGAGCTCCAAGTCACTTTTAATGCTCTCCTCAATTCTCATGCCCAGTTTTGGGAATTAATTTTTATTTTATTTAATAAAATCATTGTCTACCCAAATTAACAAAATGAACAAAATGGAGAATCAAATTAGCATCAGAGATAGGTTATGCAAATGACACACAAAAGAATTATCACCCCAAATTAAATGGCTATTTAATATTGCAATCCCAATGATAAAGGAGCCAACAATAACGACACTTTGAATAAATCAATTGAGAGAATGCCACATTCATGATCATTCTTTAGTGGATTTTTTTTTAACTTTTTTATTGATATTTTTGGCAAGAAAATACTTGGGAAACTAGCTACAAACAAGTATATTTGTAGCTCATGGCACAAAGACATCCAAAGCTATAACAAACTATGACAATAGCAAAGTAGAGGGAGATTTCACTGGTATTTGTAGTAGAATGGAAGTAAAGAACAACCCTAAGATTAGAGAATGCCTAGAGATTTTTGTTTGAGTTTCAAAATACAACATGGAAGAATTCAAAAGTTTTAAGAGCAAGCATTCAGATCTTCTCATAGAGAGATTTTTGTATTTAATGAACAATAATAATTAAGTCTCAAACATAGGTTTCCTCCTATTTGAGAATTGCGATGGTTTATCTATATATATGCTGCCATGAGGTAGCTCCCATTAAAAATAGATAAACCATAAGTTTGGGCAAGATTTGAACCATTAGTTGTTGGACATTTCACCTTCATGCCTCTTTCCTCATTGGCAAAGTCTTTCGAACAAGGCAATGTCTTATAAACCACCTTTGTCTCAAAATTAACCCAATTACAACCCAATCATGTATCTATCTTGAAAGAGTGAAGATATATTTTGTGGGATTTTAAACATCTACTCTCTCAAGACTTGAATTAATAGTCATCACAATAATGGCAGTTATCTTTATTATGTTGGTAATTAGTACAGGACAAGGGACCCACATAGTACGTAAACACAATTTGTTTGTAGAGGGGGGCAAAGGTGAATGTAGTAACCCATACTTTGCACTTTTCATCCACTATCATTTTTCTCTATTGGCAAAGCTTTTGACATAGAATTCCTTGAATTTAAACATGCCCATTAATTGGATTTACACAATTACAATGCAACTAAGTAAATGAAAGGTTCCATGAACATTTTTATTTATTTTTCATAAAATTCAACTCAACCACCCCACTTAGCACACAACCAATAATATTTGTCAGTAGGTTGCAGATTTTTTACCTTCGAGCTTATTTTCCTATTGGAAAGCCAAGATAACTAAAAAGTGTATGGATTAAATTCTATAAAAAAGACAACCAAATAACCTAATAGTAGCGAAACCAAAAAAATAATCAACAGACATAAAGCTTATTTGATATGAAATTTCAAATACCTAAGGCAATTTTTTTTACCACCAAATTGAATAGACACTTCACAGGCTGAATCAAAGTAATCTTCTTCATCCCATCACTAAGTCTATACTATTTTGAAGCCTGCCAAACTGATAGATTTCCCTTTAGTTGGCAGAGCTGCAGTAAATGTGAAAATAGTTTTAAATTTACCCAAACACTGAAACAGACCGAACTGTAAATGTGAAAGAAAACAACCTCAAATAAATCAGCACCAATTGCCACATGTGAAATGACTGTTTTCTCTTGTACTGAATGATAGCCTTTACTATCCAAAGTCTGAAGTTCTGTATGTGTTTTTCAAAGGCAAATCACTTGATCCTGAGGCAGCCAAACTCGCAGTCTCAATACAATGTTGAAAGACTTGCAGAGTCTCAATGGTGCTGATCACAAGCAAAATAACCCCATTTATTGCATGCTTCCAATATATCTCCAGTAATCTAAAGAAGAAAGAAACCCATTCTCCATT
Source organism: Sequoia sempervirens (assembly GCA_007258455.2). Classification (NCBI taxonomy): domain Eukaryota; kingdom Viridiplantae; phylum Streptophyta; class Pinopsida; order Cupressales; family Cupressaceae; genus Sequoia; species Sequoia sempervirens. Next base: position 153,255 of record VDFB02329176.1, on the reverse strand, counting down.
GTTCTATTGCATATGTTTGATTCTGTCATCCTATCACGTAGCATTAGAAATTCAATTACCAAATAAATGTTCAGAAATTTTGATTCAAGTGAAGGTACAAGACTCATGCATAACATTTATTTCACACCCAAGAACAGCATCAACAAGCCCGGTTTATTCTCCCAGTGAAATAGGACTTATGCACTTTCTTCCCAATGACATTCTTAGACTAAGTCTTTTGCAGATTCTTCAAATTGGTAATAAGTGATTCTTCTAATATAATTGGCGAATGACCATAATTGGGTTGTACACTTTTAGATAGTCATTTTGAGATGTTATTGGGGCACAAAATATTGCCATCAAGCAACATGACCGACATTTTTATTTCTTCCAGCACTGCAAAAAATATCTGTTTTGTCTTGGCCATTGTTGCCTTTGGTAATCTCTTACATTTCAATGCTTAATATAATGAACTCAACTGAATAATATATAATACTGTGCAGCAATTTACTGCTTCGTGTCTACTACCTACTCCTTAATATCTAAAGAATGGTATCAATTCATACCTATTTTCATATCAAAATCAGTAGCAACTAATCAATGCACAGAATCATGGGAGTTTATTTTCCTGTGAACTATTCTCCTTCTCATTGTAATTTGATGCAGAAAGATATACTGATATTCCATATTAATCTTAACCAAATCAATAAAATATCAAGTAACAATGATCAAAACATATCCACATGCTTAGTATTACTGGGGAAAAGGGATGGTGACCATGTGTAAGGCAGGGACGATATCTACACTGCTAAAAGTAAACCAAAAACACATGCATCAACATCAGTGTCTACAGAAGAATGGTAGCAAAGTTCTAAACATAATACATGGTATATTCACAACCAAGAACATGTGCATTTAGCCATCTCCCTCAACAAAGGCCCCCAAGGTATCCATTGTGAGGGAGTGCATTGCAACTAGATCGACTGAACCCACTGTGTATATACATTGCAATATCTCTCTCTCACACACACGCACATTATTTTCCTCTCTTTTTATTTATTTATTTTCAATAAACTGCACCATTTTTTAGGCACTTCTATGAACCTCATTGACTTTTCTCAATTTGATCAATACATATGAAGAAGCTAGGAAGCTCTATAAGGCACAACACTTGCTGAAGGCTTTGCAAACATGATAGCAATATAAGTGAGCTTAATTTTGAGGGAAATTCAATGGTTAAGTGCAAGTGCGTTAGAGTAGTTCTAGGATGGGTGGCCTACAAGTAAGTTCTAGTGCTTCACCCCTATGAACATTGCAAATATGCAATGAGTGCTAGGTGAACCATTCATGGTCATATGGATTCTTGAGAACCAATACTAATGAAATATGAGTCGATGAAGTTTTTGTGTGTGTGCACATGTGTATATTTCACCCATCCATCTGAATTAGACAATAACCTATTGGGTGTGCAAGTGCATTTGTGTGTTTTACCCATCAATCCAAATTCAACAACCATAACCCATTGTATATGAAAGCTTTTGGATATAACTGTTCAGAAATTTTTACAAATGTTCCAAAACACAAGTTTTGGAAGCAATCTTCCTAGAGAAGGCGAAGGGTCATCTACCATGACCATGCTTTCTTCTTCCTTTTTCGGTTTCCTTGGTGCTATTGGTCTTTTGGGGATGTTTGTTTAGTGTTTCTTTTTGTTTTTGTTTTGTTATGTTTAATATTGTAGGTTTTAATAAGGTTTGAGGTGAATGTTTGTTTTCTTATACTTTTTGCCACATAGTATTGTTTTCAACCTGGGTGCTTGTAAGCCCTTTGTGACATTTCTCCAAGAGGGGAGGTGAAGTACAAGAGCAGGGTCCTCTGTTGCAATAATGTCTTGTCCTGCAGAAGATATTGGAGAAGGTGCAGCCGCCTAAATGAAAGGTGAAAATGATGGTAAATCTTACAAGTCTGCAAAAAGGTGCAACACTCGTTGAAGATTGAAGATCAGAGCAAAGAGATTTTGAACAGGATAATGCCCCTACTTCCACCTTGAAAGTATTCCCAAATAATGAAATGCTAAAGGCCAATAAGAGTGAAGAAAATAGGCTTTAAAATGTGTCATTTTTTCTCTGATCTGAAAGGAAAACTCTAGTTGCAGCTAATCACAGTTTGCAGGAAATTAAAATAAACTAAGAGAACAAGCAAAATTCACAAGAGATTGGACAAACATTCTTATTTGTGAGCTTGATTACAAAACAAAATTCTCTTCACTGGCCATCCTAGCCCAGTCCCTAAAACTCTCCTATTAGCAACACACTCCTACCATAAAACCAAAAACAAAAAACTAAATAAAGAAATGCACTAAAGACTACTACGCAGTCACCATAGACAGTTACGAACAAAATCCCAAAAACATCAATGCATAAAGAAACAGATAACTAGTGAAACCCTTGCCACAAAAAGGGCACTTACATCATCCTCCCCATCTTTTAAAAAATGTCTGAACCTCCTACTTCAAAAGAACTTGATTTGGTAAACTTCATCCCCAATTTTGTCACTACCAATATGATAGTGTAGACCTTCCAGTAGTCTAGTCTTCAAAGTATTTTCTTGGGATTCCTTGGCACAACTAAGCTACTACTAAATCTTCCATCCCATGCTCTTCTAGGGTCAGAAAGAGTTAAGTGTTGATTCCACCTATTTGCGCAGGCAAAGCTAGGCAAAGTCTCTAATGTAAAGCTGACAAAATAATTGTTGTTGCTACCACCTACAAACCTGGAATTCTTTCTCCTGTCCAAATCATGCTTTGTATCACTGTTCTTAGATTGAGTTAGGGTGTCACCTTTGGCCAAACTCTTGCTAACATTCTGGAAGAGTTTTCTAAAATTGTGTACACTTCCACAATTTGCTATCATCTTAATCCAATGAGAACTACTTGTAGGATCTTACAATGTTTCCTTTGAATAAAGATTTCATAGTCAACTGAAACTTCAACATCCATCTCTTGAGGTGCACTTTTAAACTTGTCAATTTAGTATTGTTGAAGCTCCACTTTCTTTTAATCAATTTTCTGTTGTGCCGCACTCTTCAAGACATTTGCACTTTTGGCTTCCAAACATGCCTCTAGCTCAATTGTTGGCTTATCTAGAATTTGTTTTTCTCTTCAAACATAAGTCTGGCTTCTAATAGAATAGACAAAGCTAACATTTCAAATGCTCTTGCTTCTTTGTGTGGTTTTAGGAAATGTCTCATTCCTTAGTGTTGTGCCTCATAAGAATTCTCCCAGCCATGATGGATTTCTTTCCAATCCCCACTTGCAAATAACAACACTCCATTGTCACCACATCACATAGCACTTCATCCACATAAGGATTAATTTTGAAAGCAACTAGACAAGATTTATCCACAAGTACACAATGATCCTTCTTAAACCAAGAAATCTTGTTAGGGTTAAATTTTAGAATGCAAGTAAGCTGCAATTTGTTAACCATTTTGTACTTACTAGATTGTAAATAGAACCACCATCTACAATCACCTTGCACACTTTGTCCTTACACTTGCATTTTTTTTGTTTAGAATATGCTCTTTCTCCTCCACCTTTCAAGGCTTCTTTGTTCCTAGATATCAAGGTTCTTCACAACATCAAGCTCTCTCCAATCTCTACTTCAACTTCTTTTGTTAAAGGTTCTTCTTCTTCCCAAGCTACCATCAACCTTTTGTAGTTTTAAGGGCAGTCTATGGCACTATGGGCTTCATTACAAATAAAACATCTCACGGGCTCCCAATCTCCAAAAGGTTTTTGTCCTTGTTCCCTACCTCTAAAGCCCCCTCTTCCTCCAAAGTCAACTTTCACATTCTTGCCTTCTTCAGGCTCTTCACTCGTGACAAATTCTAAGGAAAATTATTTTCCTCTGTGAGCTCATCTTGAATTTGAAACTTAAGGCCATTGACATACCAAGTTGTTGCTTGCACTTCATTTTCTTGTATATCAATCCAAATTTGAAGCCTCATAAATTACTCCACATAAGATTTCACTGATTGATTTCTTTGTTTTAAGTTCTGAAATTCTTTAAATAAGTTTTGCTAGTAATCAGAAGGCAAGAATCATGCTCGTAGATATTTCAACATTTCAGGCCATAGTCTAATTTTATCCTTTCCATGTTTACTTTTGGAACTCTACAAGCACTCCCGCCTTAGAGCAGCATGAGACTTTAATTTCGATGCTGCAATTTTTACTCCTTCAGGATCATCCTCATCAATGTCTTCCATCTCGGAATACCTCTCCAACCCCTAGATTCAATCTAGGAATAAATCTAGTGTTCCACGGGCCTGGGGGACAGGGAAACGCGTTTCAGAGATGGGGGGACAAAGGGCCTAAGTTTGGGGACAGTGGGGAGACGGCGGGGGGGTGGCGGGGTGGTGGTGCTGATATAGTTATACATATACTTATAGTACTTGAAAAACTAGTTTTGAAAACATGTATAACAGTATAAGAATTACATTTCAAATGAAACTATAGGAAATTAGTAAAATTATAACATGGCAAAATTTGAAATACTAAATCTAAATACGAAGATATTTGAATGCTAATTGCTAAATAAAATTTGACAAATGAAATTGTCAAATTGGAGATTTCAGATTTCTATTATATCGCCAAATATGAATATCTGATGTCATATGAGATATGATGATATCACAAAGTCTATAAAGATGATTAATTGATTACATGATTCATCATTACGATGAGTAGCATTACAAAATGAAAAGACAAAATGCCAAAATGTCAAAACTCAAAATGTAGTGAATGGAGGCCTCTAATCATCTACAAACTCCTCATCACTGGAACTGCTGGACTCCACAAGGTCAAGATCCCTCAAGCTCACACCAACCAGCCCTGCATCTGAAGTGGTAGGATCATCCTCATCAATCTGTGAAGGCTCCTCTGGCTCCACATCCCATCGTGCCGCTGGACTCTCCTTGTACACAACTGTCTTGCGGTCCATGAGACGCAAAGCACTGTGTACAGCCACAAGCTTCTCTGCTCTCTTAGAGGTAAGTTTGTTCCTCTTAAGAGAGTGGATGAAGCTATATGTAGACCAGTTCCTCTCAGCAGCTGAAGAACTGGAAACCTGGGATAGCAGACGAATAGCTAGAGTGGTGGTCAAAGATTTCGAACCATGACAATTCCACCACAAAAGTGGGTCCTCCTGTGCCATAGAAACTATATCCACCTTTGCTGCATCTGAATAGCCTCTAAGAGTGGCAAATTTGGTCCACTCAGTGCGAATTGTGCTGGCATCTGTAGAATCATACATCTTCTCTATGCACCTAAAGAAACCTGCCTTCACCTCATCATCCTGAATCGGTGTCACTCTACCTGGTCTAGCCATGTACCACTTAGGATTCAAGGCAAAGGCAGCCATATGCAAAGGAGTGTTCAACTTGTCCCATCTGCGCTGAATGATTGGCCGGATGTGCTCATTGTAGAATGCTAGAGAGGGGTCCTTCACTCGCACAGCAGCCCTCATCTGGTCAAGCATAGAGTCGATGCACTCATACACCTCTCCAAGGTTAGGTGCATCCCCATCCCCATATCTGATAACCTGGAATACTGGAGAAATGATGGAGACAATGTATTTCGCATCAGTCCAAAACACATCACTCTTCACTATCTCCTTCACCCTTCTCCCCTGTGCTGTCTTGGCCTCGGCCCACCTATTCCACTCATTAGTCATAACCATGAGTTGCAATGCCTCTTGCAACTCAATCATTCTCTCCAAGAGAATGAAATATGATGCATATCGGGTCTCCACCGGTTTCAAGAACTCCTCTTCGCGAAGGTCCTGAAGAGTGCATGGGAAGTGTGGTGGTTGCAGATAAACATCTGCACATCTCTCGCATCGGTGACCACTCCTCTAATCCAATCAATCTTCCCCATGTCCTTGAGTGCATTGTTCATGGCATGCACACAACATGGGGTCCACCAAATATGTCTATAGGCTGCCTCAATGAGTTTCCCTGCTGCTCTACACACATGGGCTGCATCTGTGACTACTTGGACCACATTTTGTGGCCCAACCTCCTCAATAGCCTCCCTGAGGACATGAAACTGAAAATCAGCATCTTTGCGATGCCCTGTACAATCAACTGCTCTAAGGAAGTATGGGCCCTCTGCACATGTGACCATGATGTTGATGAGTGGACGATGGCTAATGTCCGTCCACCCATCCATAACTATACTGCACCCAAATGCCACCCAACATGCCTTCATCTTCTCCATCAAAATATTGATCTTGGAATAGCACTTATCCAAGATCGAGGTCCTCATTTTCGTCTCACCTGGTGGCACATATGATGTTCCTCCCTTCGCCACCATAGCCATCATCTCCCTATAATAAGGAGACCGTGTAACATGAAATGGAATGCCATTGGCAAAAAGAACTTGCCAATGGATTCATCTATCTCATCTCTCAGCTGCACATTAAACATATTAGCTATGGGGTTACTTTGTGATGTCTGCAACTTGCGTTTCCCTGTGGCTGTCCCCCTAGCGACACTAGAAGTGGAAGTGGATGAAGATCCAAACATCATTCCTCCCGTCTGAAAAGTATGTGGCACTGATGCATGATGGGTTTGCTGAAGGGCTGCCCTAGCAGTCAAAGTAGTAGGGACTGAAATATTTGTGTCCTCTGGAATGCCCCAAAGCTTGTTAAACTCCATTCTATATTTTATATTTTGAGCCTCCTTCAAAAACTTACAAGGCTCCACACCTTTTCCTATCCAAAAAAGAAAGTGTGCATTCACTCGAGTGATGCTACCAAACCATTCCATCTCACAAATGTTGCACTTCCACTTCCTTGTTCCCCCACCTGAACTTGATGTGCCTTGTATTCTTGTAGCAAACTGTTTTAGAGGAGACTTCGGATCAAAATGACCCCTAGCAAACTCTGCCAAAATTTCTGAAGGGCAGCCTGTACTAGCTGGTGCACTCGCCATGGAACTAGATTGGGCTGCAGGATCAGCCCCATGGTCATCCCCCTCATTCTCAGGTTCAAAATCTGAATCATGTTCACTATGAGAATGGATTTCCATGTCATCCCCACTCATGTCTTGGGTGCTCATCGTGAAAGTGACACTGCATTTCACAAAATTAAAATAAAATCAGCCTACTTTAACAAATTGAAACAATGAAATACAAATTGAAATAACAAATTTGAAATTTTAATTTTGAAAACAAAATTTACAATTTATAATTTAAAAATCAGCCTACTTTAATTTATATTATTTAAAAATTTAAATAAAAATATTAAATTAACAAATAATAAAATTTGATGTTGAATCTTGAGGGAAAAATGATGAAGATGAATGAATCATTCATCATTTTGCCCTCAAGATTCAACATCAAATCTGATTTTGAGATAAATAAGAAAAAAAAGCAAGCTGTTTAATATTAAAATTTTAAAATAAAAAATTTGATGTTGAATCTTGAGGGCAAAATGATGAATGATTCATTCATCTTCATCATTTTGCTCTCAAGATTCAACATCAAATCTGATTTTGAGTCTTTGAGATGAATAAGAAAAAAAAAACAAGTTTAAACTCAGAAAATAAAACAAAAACAACAAGAAATTTGAAAAAAACTTCAAAAACCCTACCTTGTGCTTGAAAAATCTCTCCAAAATGAAGTAGAATCCTCTTCCTCCTCTTCTTCTTGCTCCTTCTCACTCCTATCACACTTGCAATCTTTATTTTCACTCCTTCAATCAGACTTCTTCACTGTTTTTCTTCTTCTTCAGCTGGCTGCAAAAAAAATCAGTCTTTGTAAATGTGATTGAAATGATCAAATTAAGAGGTTTTGTGTTGTTTTAGAGGAAAGGGTGGGGCCCATGCCAAATTAGGGCAACAATAAAACAAATAAAAACTAAAGACTTATTTTATTTTATTTTTTTATGCGTCCATTGACGCGTCTCATGATGGGAGACGGCTAGGCGTCTCCTAGCGTCCCAAGAAACGCCTAGGCGTCTCCCCAGGAGACTTGGAGACGTGGAGACGTCTCCAAGTTTCCTTGGGAGACGCGGAGACGTCTCCGGCGGAGCACCGGTGGCGGTGGCAGGACGGCGGGAAACACCAAGTACCCGTCCCCCTGTCCCCGAGATGTCCTTGTTTCCGAAACGCGCCCAATTTGGGGGGGGGGACGCGTTTCCATGGAACACTGAATAAATCTGAGTTGAGTATGCCTTTAAAGTTTGATATATTGACCTTTATCTTGGAGCCTTATCTGGCCATAGCTTCAATGAGCCTCTCCTTAGGATAAATTGCCCTCATAACAATTATTGGGTTCCCCTGTTCTCCTCCAACTCATCCAGATTTTATCTAGCCTCAATGGCTTCTAACCTACTAAACCATTCATCAACATGTCCTTGAGGGCTTGCATTCCTCCTACCCCTCTTTCAATTCATGTGGACTCCCCTTTGGGCCATCATAGACTGCTCTTACACCAAAACTAATGCAGAGTTTTCTCTCATCTATAAGGAAAACTCAAGTTGCAGGTAATAACAATGCGGAGGAAATTAAAATAAACTATAGAAGCAGAATTCATAACAGATTGGACAAACTCTCGTATTTTGAAGGCTGATCACAACATTAAATTATCTTCAACAATTATCCTGGCCCAATCCCTAAAACTCTCGTAGCAATGCACTCCTACCATAAAACCAAAAATGAAAACTAAATTAAAAAACCCTAAAAGACCACTACGCAAGAACCATATGACATAGACAATTACAATCAAAATTCCAAAAAATATCAAAGCATAAAGGAGCAGACAAATGGTGGGGCCCGTGCCACAAAAGGGCAGTTACATCAATTTCCTTTCATTATTGTTTTTTTATGTTTAATATTGTGGGTTTTTATTGGGTTTTAGGTGAATTTTTTCTTATTGTGTTTCCCTTGTAGTAATGTTTTGAGGCTAGGTGTTTGCTGGCCCTTTGGTCATGTTGCAGAAATGTCTTGTCCTAAAGAAGGTATTAGAAAAGGTATAGCCGTCCAAAAGAAAGGTCAAGATTGTGGTAAATCTTACAAGTCATTTGGCACGTGACATTTATAAATGAAACAAAGATTTTACTTTGGTTTATAAAGAGGTCGTTTGGATAGGGCTCTAGGAAAGGATGTAGAGGGCTAATCAGGCTATTGTCTAAGAAGTGGGAGTCTTCTCTAATTAAAAAATTGGAGGTCAATCACATTATTAAATGTTTAGTATTAGATTCTCGAAAAAATGATTACTAATACACTTAAAGATGTTCTTCCTAGTATAATCTTCCCACTCAAATTGGTTTTGTTGAGGGAAGGTTTGTATTAGAGAATCTCTTGACAAGCTAAGAAGGGATGAATTTGATGAAAGATTGGCTAGAATGTTTGTATGGCTCTAATAGATTCTGGAAAAGCATATGATAGAATTGAATGGGAATTTATTTTGGATGTTATAAGATCTTTAAGGTTTGGTGATATCTTATGTAGGTACGTTAAGGTGTTTTTTGGGATGCTATTGCTCAAGTCAATGTCAATGGGGTGTTGTCCTCCCCATTTGAGCTTCAAAGGTCTATTAGACAAGGTTGTTCTTTAGCTCCTTCCCTCTTTGTTATTGTTGTTGAAGCTTTGCACTATGTTTTAAGACATAATTGCCTAGGGCTAGCCCTTAAAGGTTTATCTTTGCCAAATAATGAAAGTTCAATAGAATGTCAATTTGCTGATAACATTGCCCTGTTTACTATGCATAACGAAGCTAATTTTAAAAACTTGCAGAAAATATTGGAATGCTATTGTAGTCCTTCTAGATCCAAAATTGTTGTGGATAAATCCAATAACCTTAGTTTGAAGGAGCATCCTCCTAAATTTGCTTGTTAATGATGAGTGGGGGTGGGTAGGTCCAAATAAACAAGCTAGATATCTTGGAATTCCTTTTGCCTTAAGTCCTTTTCATGACATGTGGGCCTAGGTTATGAATAAGATAGTTGAAAAATGAGTAAGTGGTATACTAACTTTCTTTCAATTGCTAGAAGCTTTCAAGAGTGCCAAAAGATTTTCTCCTCCTCTGTATATTTTTCTTCTACTTGGTTGGTATGTTCTTCACATATAGGGTGCTTTGAAATGTTGATTAGCGCATTCCTCTTATCTGATGGGAAGGCTGGTAAGAGGAGGCATGGATCAACTTGGATTGGTGTTGCAAGCCTAAAAATTTGGAAGTGGTGGGCCTAAAGAGTGTTTATACTCAAGGAATTTCTCTAGATGTGAAATGGAATTTTTAAGCCCTAGATGGCTGTCAGCCATGGAGAATTCTTGTGAGGCATAACATTTCTTGTAATTTCCTAAATCTAGCCTAAATGTAAAGGCCTCAGCCTTGTGCACTTTTTGTTTGGGAAGTTTCAAAACCATAGTAGTGGATTTGTGGTATTTGGTTCAATCTGGTAGGCCTAGGAACAAATGAAGAAATTTGTGGTGGAATGGGATGTTAATAATATCAAGAATGACCCATTTTACCCTTCCAAGTCCATATGTTGATCTATTGAAACTAATGACAATCCTCTTGCTTTACGTAAAGGATGCTCTGCTATTAAGTGGTATAATAAAGGAATATGAATTTTTTGTCACATTATTAATGAAAATGGTATTATCCCTTGGGATGCCCTCAAAATTAGCTTTGATATTCCTGAAAATCAAAAAAGAAATTTTTCTTTATTAAAGAATGTTGTTGGTAGTGATTATCCAATTTTGGAGAGGAATTATGATACTAGGTTGTGGCATAATTTTTCATGATCTTCTGGCAATAAATTGATTGATATTTTTATTAAAAATTTGTATCATATGCTATCTCAATTTGATAATTTCATGCTCACTTTGATTCCCTTCAGAGGGTTAATGATTTGGATGCCATGCAAACATTCAAACACAATAATGTTTGGTCTAAAATTGTTGAACTTAAAAAGAGTTTTTTCAAATAATATATATTGTGTAGAAAATGGAGAAATGTTTGTCTATTAAGAAGAGTCTTTGTTTGGTCTATGGTGATAGGGAATCCATTTAGCATCTTCTTTTTTTCACTTTTGTTAAGTTGGTTTGGGATGGTTTCTTTCCTATTTGGTCTAAGTGGGTTGGACATAAAGTTATTTCAGGGTGAGATATTCTATTTAGTTTTATTCATAGTTCCATGGAGCTTCCTAATAAGGGGACGAGAGGACAAATTTTGGGAATGAGGGGTCCAACAGTGGGGAGACGATTGTGAAGGGACAACACAAATACATATAGTACTTGACAAATTAGTTATAAAAAAATGCATAAGGAATAAGTATAAGAACTTAGAATAACAAATGAAACTTTGCAATATTAAGTAAACTAAAACTACTAAACAGTAAACACATTGCAATGATGCATTGAACATTTGAAGAGAACATTAACAATGAAAATGTCGAGATCCGAATTTATATTATATTCAAAATGAAAAAATAGCTTGAAGTGATGCCTCTAATCATTTCCAAACTGCTCATCACTAGAACTATTGGACTCCACATGCTCAAGCTCTCTAAACCACTACCAACTAGCTCTATTTGTACCATCATCATCAATTTATGTTGGCCCCTCTGGTTTTACATCCCATTAGGATATTTGACTCTCTTTGTACATAAGTGTGTTGTGATAAATTAGACAAGAGGCATTATGTATAGCCATAGGCTTCATCACCCTCCTATATGTAAGCTTGTTCCTCTTAATGGATTGGATGAAGCTATAAGTAGACCCAATGGCTAGAGTGATAGTCAAAGTAGGCCCATGCATATTCCACCACAAAATTGGGTCCTCATGTTCCATTATCTTCCTATCTATCTTGGCCTCCTCAAAATATCACCTAAGAGTGGGAAAAAAATTATCTAGAATCATACATCTTTTGAACAGCCTTCACAAACCCTACCTTCACCTCAGCATCTTGTTTAGGTGTAATTTGACCAAGCCTTTAAATGTACAACTTTGGATCCAATACATAAGCAACCATGTACAAAGTAATGTCAAGTTTCTCCCATTTGTGATGAATGATTGGTTGAATATATTCGTTGTAGAATTGTAATGTGAGGTCATTTTGCTACATAACAACCTTGATTTGGTCAAGCATAATATCAATACACTCATACACCTCTTCAAGGCTAGGTGCATTAGCATCCCCATATTTAATCAATCTAAAGATTGGAGTAATGATGAAGACAATTTAGTCTACATCACCCCAAAACAACATCACTCTTCACCACATCCTTCACCCTCTTCCCCTAGTTTGTCTTCAACTTAGGCCATTGATTCCATTCTACTACCATAACCATTAGTTGCAATGCTTCTTGCAACTCAAGCATCCTCTCCAAAAGAATGAAATATGATTGATATCTAGTCTTTACAATTTCAAGAATTCCTTCTTGGAGAAAGTCCTAAAGAGTGCATGTGAAGTGTGGTGGTTGCAAAAAATAAACCTGCATATCTATAGCATCACTCACAATTACTTTAGTCCAACCAATTTTTCCCATGTCCTTGAGTGCATTATTCATGGCATGCACACAACAAGAAGTCCACCAACTATGTCTATAAGCTACCTCAATTAACTTCCCTACATTTTTGCATATATGGGCCACATCTATCACTACTTGCACTACATTTTGTGGCCCAACTTCCTCTATAGCATCTTTCAACATCTAAAATTGAAAATTAACATCCTTGAGATGCCCTAAACAATGAAAAACCCTAATGAAATAAAGACCTTTTGTACATGTAATCATGATATTGATGAGTGGACAATGCCTAATGTCTATCTACCCATCCATGACTATGTTGCAACCACTTGCGATCCAAGATTCTTCATTTTACAATTCTTATCCAAGATTGTTGTTCTCAATTTGGTCTCCCCTAGTGGCACATATGATGGTCCTACCCTTATAATCTTTGTCACAACCTCCTTATAAGAAAGAGAGCAAGCCACATGGAATGGAATGCCAACGACAAAGAAGAATTTTCCAATAGCATCATCTACCTCATCCTTCAATTACACATTGAATAAATCTACAAACGAGTTTGGAGCATTACAAGTCACCCTATGTTTCCCCTAGACTCTACTACCCCTAAACTAGAAGAAACTAGAATGTGTCTATGCCCTTTGTAAAGTACTAAAAGTAACTTTGAAGGCCCCTCCCCTTTAGTAGCAAAGAAGCAAATGTAGGTGCAATTTCTTCACTACCACCCCATAATTTATATATTTTGCCCCTATATTTCAAGTTTTGTGCCAAATTGACACATACTTCTACACCTTTGCCTCAATTACAATGAGGTGGACATTTGTAATGTCCCACCCCAATCTAGATTTTGAATTTGCGATTTTGCTCAATTATCTTAGTTTGACAATGTAGACTATCATATCTCATTGTCATGCATAATATTATTATAGTTATGTCTCCTATTATAGCTTAGCTCAATGAGCATTGGAGGCTTCTCTCCTCACTAAAAATTGAAATGTTAGCCTAAAGTGAATTTGGAAAGCCCATATTGTGCTCAACAAATTAGCTTTGAATCGTATTTTATTTATCAAGATTTTCCTTAGAAAGAATTTAACGCTGATATTACATCATCTTTGGCAGCCTTGTATCAAATGTCCAAATTGCAAGGAACCATAGTCTTTGAAGCATACTTTTTGGTTTTATACTAAAGCTAAATAAGTCCCATGCCCAGTAGGCACTCCACCTCTTCCGAAAGGAAGATAAAAATGTATCCTGCATTGTCCATTTTGTGGCGTCATTATCCTTACGCAACAGTTACTCATTGAACATTGGCAGATGTCCATTAACAGATGATAATAGCAGGTTGTGTGTGTAAGTATCGGTTTCTTAATACTAATGCTCCATTCCCTTTATTTTCCCTTATTTTTATGAATGCTAGCTCGAATGATCAAGTTAATGATCACTTTAATTTAAAGAAATGTTGCGAAAGGGTTTGTTAATTCATTTAAATGTCACAATGCATTGGTAAAATTGGCCAGGATACTTATAAACAACCAATTCATATTATTCATATTAAGACTTAAAGATGTTCGCAACACTTGTCAAGACACTCAATTATCTTTAGCACACCATAGACAGGTAGGTACAGATTCAAGAAAATATTTTTCCTATATAATTTTTCCTTATGAGGCAGGTTCTCTTTATTTGTAATTGTATATAATAGTATTTTTATTTCCTTATGTTGTATAGGAATCTAAATTATAATTGTGAATTAGGGTATTTTCTTGACATATTCATAGTCTAAATATTAGAATCATTTCCCTAATATGTTTAACTTAATTTCTATTTTTCGTTGATATTTACCTATTTATTTAACTTTATTTTTATCAATAAAAGTTCCATCTTTATGGTATATCTATGACAATATTATCAATAGTATACACTATGTAATAAGTCTATTTAACATCATTGGTAATTATGATACAATTAGCAGCAATAAATATGAATTGTACTATTAAATGGTTAGATATGTAGAAGTATAACATGACATTAATATCAAGACAAATGTGAATATTTATGTTTACTAAGGAAGTAAAGGTTGTCTTATGCATTTACCCTAATGATCATAGAATACCTATTTGTAGAAAGGGAGAGTTATATTATATTTGTGATCAATGGTCTTTTGCTTTATATAGCGTTTTGATAACAATCACAGTTAACATTTTGGAACATGATCTTGGTAAGGTGTTGGTAGTTTGTGTTTGTCCCTTGATGACATCTATTCACAACTAATGTTAGTCTTGAAACATTATGATAAATAGATTATCTTGCCTTCAATTAGATTCATAAAATATATGCTTGTATGCATGATTGATAAACCTTCATAATTTTAAGGATTGATAGTTGTTTGAAAATAGAATTATTTCATGCCAAATAATGTCTTATTGAAGATTAGTCCTCTCATGCATTATGGATTCTCATGTATGAAAGAAGAAACATGAACTCTCTCTCTTAGCCCATCCTTGATATTTTACAAGAAACGTTGGCCAAATGGCTTGAAGATGAACTATTATGATGCTTTATGTGATTGACATATGCATTCTAGAGTATTCCAAGTTGTGTTTTAAAATTTCTTGATATCATTTGATGTAGATGTGTTATGCTTCACTATTCCATTACTCCAATCAGTCTTGCATTTCTACTTTTCCTTGTGCTAGGCCGGGTATTCTTCTTTTTGGAAGGATTTCGAGGAAGTGAATCACTTCGTGGTAGGGTGGAAACGTGCTCCAGCAATGTTCTCGCCCTTGTTGTGATCGAAGGAGTCAAATGTCGCAAAAATCTTGTCCGGAAGGTCCATATAAAGATTCATTGTCTAATCATGTTCTCGACCATGTGGTCTATTGTAAGGAATATGTTCCTATATGTTTCGCCATGCTATCAGCATATGTACTCTAAACTTTATGAAATAATGTAATTCCTTCTCTCTTCTCTTGCTTATTGAACACGTGTCATGTCTTATGTTTGATTATGTGGAATATGTGTAATTTGTTAATTTTTATAAATGGAGGTCATTACATGGACATTTTGTCAAATAGCTGGCATGCTTACTGAACAGAGTACTTTCAATGGTTTGGAGGTTTGTGATTTACATACATTGAACTCAATTAAAAGACAATATATATTGCATTATTCAGTTTATGAAATCTCTCAATACATCAGAAGGAAATATGCAACTTCCACGGCAATATTTCTAAACACTAACAATAATAAAATATACATTCAGTCAACAAGGTTACAATTTAAATATGGGGTACCAGTTTTCTTAATTCCACAGTAAATAGCAACACCTAATGAAGCCCTTCGACTGATAGATAATAGGCCAAACGAAATATGAAAGCCAATGTTGGGTTTATGTATTCAACCCCCTGCACAATGCTCACGCCAGCCCATCTGTCCACGACTCTTGGATGAACTACGATGGTGTTTGGGGGAACACACATCCTCCTATAGGCCCCCACGACCTTTGAAATACCCACGACACTTTCTAAGAGTCTACAAATGAATTTGAGGTTAATCATGTGCCCTAGATAGGTCGTGATTCCTCTTGGTGGCTCACATGATAGATAGGAAGGGTTTGCAATAGAATGGCGGCCTCCTCAAGACCACACGACCAAATTATGGGTTGTCTCTTCCTGTCACAGCACCCTCTAGTCATGCTTTGATCTCAAATGCCTTTCTCAGCAATCAACAACAGTAGTCTTAGCAAGATTAATCTCAAATGAAGTTGAGGTTAATCCTGTGCCCTAGACAAGTCATGATTTCTCTTGGTGACTCACATGATAGCTAGGAAGGGTTTGCAATAGAATGGAAGCCTCCTCAAGACCACACGGCCAAATTATGGGTTGTCTCTTCCTGTCACAGCACCCTCTACTCACACCTTGATCTCAAATGCCTTTCTCAACAATGAACAACAATAGTGTTAGTTGACGATAGCCAGCAATTGATAGAACCTACATCCTCCTTCAAGACTATGACCTCCAACAATGACAAAATCTTCACAGAATGCAAGAGCATTACCACAGCCAACCTTGGAATCCTCTTAATATGGCGTCCAATACACTCTTTGCAAAGCCCTCAAATTTGAATAAAAACCTCAAACCTCCAACCTATTGATGTGTTTTTCGTGACCACACCAACGCAGAATAAAGTCGCCAACGGCTACCCTATTCTCTCTTGATCAAAGTATCCAGCACGCTAAGATTGCGAGAGAGTTCGTGCGTTCAACTCCAAGGTTCCTTCAATGCGAATAGTCTCAATTGGCTCAATGTGATTTGCTAGTATTTCAAGGGGACGAATTGTTCAACAGCATAGGAAGGGGTTTTGACAGATTTATCAATGAAGCATGGGTTTCCTACTCTAACCAGAAAGTACTGAATTTAAAGTGGTTGTAGGGTTTGGAGAGTCTAAATCTAGTCTAAGGCGTGGGACATGGCGATCAATTCTCACAAGCTTCAACCAAGCTCTGCTTTGCCTCGCTTTGGACAGCCTCCACAGAACCGGTGCAATCTTCAAAGGAGTAGCTCAAGATGTTCAAATCACAACTTAGCATGAAAATACCATCACAACGACGCATATAAACATACAAATCATGATCGAAGTTAAGTACACGATATTCCAGTTGACCACACAGGGCACATTCACCATCAGCAAACACACTAATGGTATGGATAGACGAAGTTTGCTCAAATTGAAGACCACATTCCACAACTAACATCTACTTGCATAAAACGCTACTCTACGCTACTTGAAGTAGAAGGGATGAAGAAACCTCGCTAGCTATCCATAACAAAGACAAATTTCACCATCAATGAAAAGATCTTTTATTATGAAAGTTTTACACAACAATTTTTTGCAAAAGTTTTCAAAGGAAAACTTTCCTTCTCCTCCAACTAGACTATCAATCTATACTAAGCTACTTCTAAGTTGTCCCTCTACTCTATGTCTACTGTCTAACTCTACTTCTAATGAAAATACAAATGAGGGGGGATGCCCCTTTATATAGCTGGCCAAGTCCAATGGATGGCTCAGATTACAATTGCCTGGATGGCCCAAATCGTGCCACCTCAGTGCTAAACAAGATTCACCCTAAAAACTGCCATCACGAGGAGTGGGGTAATAAATGAGCCATTAATGTCCATCATCTCTCTAGAAGATTCTAGTCCAGAGACGCGTTCACATTGTTCTTGTCCTTGACTGCAGACTTGATCAAACAGCTCCAACTTCTGGCATGGCGGGCACATTCTTGATCTGAGACTTCAAAGCAACAACTTCTTTCTCGTGCTTTGAAGGCTTCTCTCGTCTTGAACTCAAACACTTCCTCTTCGCCGCCTGCCCGACTACATTGGGTGCATATTAGGTCCTCGTGGAGAAACATCCAACACAGCCATTTCTTTCAACTTTTCTTCCTTCATGATTTTATCATCTTGGACTATTTTCTTCTTTACTCCAAGTCATCGTGCCATGGCCTCGGTGTTCACCCTACAAAACAAACAAAGAGAAGAGCATCAAAACACCTCATAATATAAACTCAACTTACTTACCTGATTCTCATGCTCTGATCTTTGAGGTTTGAGTGATCTCATCATCTGATAGGGTTCATCATTTTCCTCCAGCACAACTTTTGCCTTAAATTCCTCATGCCTTAGCCAAATTTCTCCTTCCTGAGGGCGCATTTTAGAGATGCATTTTTAAAATCATCTTTGAAAGTGTTAGCTTCAACTGCATCCTCTTCACTTTTCCGGCTGAGGCGTTCACTCTGACATTTCATCCAACTCTGGCTCGAGCAAAATGTTTTCATCAGGAACTTGATCAAAAATCATCTAGGCGATCATTTTCAAATTCATCCGCCAAGGCATTTTTAACACATTTTATCCCTTGCCTTAGATTTTTTTTTAAATTTTCCCTTAGGAAAATTCATTGTTCAAGCGCCGATCAAATTCTCCATCTTAAACACCTTGGCAAAGTGCAGGGGACCTTGAAATCCACTCCTTGTCGAAGATCTTCAATACCCAGAAGAGAATTTTCTTCAGAACGTGTAGAATTCATGGGTATACAACGAACGTGTTCATTTAATTTTTGAATTTTGAACCTTAGAAAAATAATTTTTCATCAAATTTATTTCATTTCTTCAGCCTTGGGCGTATTTTCTTGCTCTGACTTGAAATTCTTCTTCAACCTCATGAAGCTGGAGTATTCTGACTCATTCCTGTCAATTTTATCCATGCCTCTGAAAATTTCATCTCCTCCATCGGACTTAGGCGTATTTTCTTCTAGAGGTGGAATTTAAATATTTATACTTAGAAAAATATTCTATCATTTCATCACTAGCTTGGGCGCATTTAAGCTTTTGTCCTGCCACTTGCAAACACTTAGAAAATATTTCTTGACTTTTCATCTTGGGCGCATTTTCAGGGTCATACTTCCATTTTTTCATACTTAGAAACTTTTCTACCCATCCTTTTCAAGGGCACATTTTACCCCTTGTACTTCTATTTTGAACACTTAAAACAATTTTCTAACCTCCTCCAGGCAAAGGCGCATTCAAGGGTCTCTGCTTTCATTTCCCCACACTTAGTAAAATTTTCTAGCCCTCCTCAAACTAGGCGCATTTGGACCCCTGGGGTTCAAGTTTCATGCCTTAGTTAAATTTTCCAACTTCAACTTCCTCTCAACTTCAGCTTCAAGGGCACATTTTGAAGATCCTCCCTAAGATTTGTAACACTTAGAATATTTTTAAGCTTTTTCTTCTCATGACCTAGGGCGCAAATAACCCCTTGAGGTTTCAATTTAATGACTTAGAAACTTTTTCAAGGCCTCTCCTCAAGTTTGGGCGCATATCATCATGTGAGCTTCCATTTTCAATGCCTTCACTAAATTTCTTGCCTCATCTTCAGCTTCTCAAGGTGCATTTGGCCTATGAACTTCAAATTTCAAGTGCTTAGAGAATTTCCACCAACCTTCAGCTTTTAAAGGCGTTCTTCACTGGTTGGACTTGAAAATTTATCAATTTCAGTGAATTTCATGCTTCTTGCCAAATTTAGAGTGATTTGCTCATGCTAACCCTAGCTTGCCCTAACTTTCTAATTTTAGAAAGTTCTTCAAATTTTGTGCTTTGAATTGACTTGACTCTGAAAAGCCTGATTTTGCTTTGTGTTGACTCTCGGGATGTGATTGAGCTGTCGGGCCCTGATATCTGCCCGCACCTGCTATTTTTAGCTACTTACTAAAAATAGCAATTGCTCGGAATGTCTTCAAATTTCACGTGTTGTTTGCCTAAAGTGTGGTGATCACAGTTGGATGCTGCATTTGTACGATTGTCGTGTTTTGCCCTTGAATTTAGGAAACCCTAATTCCCCTGCACCAGCCTGCTAAAAATAGTGTCTGATTTTCCATTCTCTGCAACTCCGTTTGTCCTAAAATTCGCGCCATGGGGTCGTCATCACCTGCTTGACTTGTTCATACTGAGACTTCGTGATGACCTATTTCTGGCATGCTTCTGGAGTGGCTTACTATTTATAGCAGCTACTTGATTTTGGGACTTCCCTAGCTCCGTTTGAGTTGAAATTTGAATAGCGTGTTCATCATTGGTAAACCTGCCTGTCCGCACTGGCGCATGAAGTTGACTTTCCATTTATAGCCGGTCTCAGGAACGCCTTACTAAAAATAGTAAGTGCTCCGATTGCCTCCAAATTTTGCCAGCAAACTCCTCGGAGGATGCTGATTATGGTGGGATACTTCAGTTTTGGAAATTTCGACGTTCGACCCCTCACTTTGAGTCTCGAAGCTCGAAACCCTAATTCATTTTGCATGTGCCTCGAACGAGCTATGTTCAATTCCATTTCAGTTGCATGTTACCGTGTTTGTGATTCTGAAGTGTCGGGCAGTTGCCAGAGTGGTACTTGCTAAAAATAGAAAGTGGCTGAAAAGGTGACCAATCGGTTGCCAGATGATTTTGCATGTCAAACTGCCCGAGGGATCTTGAAAAACCTAGAAAAATCATCAACATGCAAGCACTGGCTAAAAATAGCAAGTTTCTGAAAAGTGACCGGTTCCACTTGCATGTTATCTCGTTGCGAAGCTCTCGGAAAACCCAGAAAGACTATATTGACATGCGTTGGAAACTTCAACATGCAAACCCTAAAAATAGCCTCTGAAGACTGAATACTGAAAGTCGTCGTCTCATTTTGCATGTTACATCACTACGAAGCTCTCGAAAAACCCATAAGGAAAATGCAGACATACATTTGAAAATTTGGCATGCAAACCCTGAAATTTGCTCTGAAAGCAAAACTGCTAAAAATAGCAAGTCGTCTGTTTCTGCTCAAATTATGCCAGTGAATAGCTTGACATGTTCTGAATGCAATGTGACTGTCAAAACTTCAAGAACGCAGAGGGAACACCCCGAATTACACACTTACTAAAAATAGTAAGTTATCAAAATCTGATGAAACTTAGCTGAGAGTTTGCAGGAAGCGTATTGACATCAATGTTAATCTCTGTTTTCAATTTATTCACTTCGTTTGACCACAAATTGGTTGGAAAGTTCAAAACCCTAATTTACCGACTTGGCCAAATTTATACGTTTAAGCTCACAGACGGGCACATCCCGAAAAGACAAACAGTAGAAAAGAGAGACAACGACAAAATGACCCAAAAGTAAAGCCAAAATTAGGGGGTCCCCATTTGCAATGGGGCGATGTGTGAAAAAGGTCACAACACAACCGAAAATAGAAATAATAATATGATATTCAAACCCTTAACAACTGATCAAATGATCTTTGAAGCACAACCACAACCCCCGAATGGAGTTATCCACAAGTAGCCTTGGGAGATCTTTCACTCCTATAGCATATTGTTCCTCATGAGGGTTTTCATCCTTAAGAAGCCAAGACTTTCCAATCCAACCAGCAAAACCTTCTCCAATTTTCTCCAAAACATGAATGTGCAAATGAGCTCACAAAATGGCTTTTATATCTCCCTCCAATTCCCATGCCCAAGTTGGCAATTTAAAATTGTTTTATTTAATTTATTTCCTGCCTTATATCTCCTTTAAGTTGGCGCCAACTTTATGAAATAAAATAATCTTTTCAAAAAACCCCCTTATATCACCTTTATCATAAAGTCATTAAAATCTATAGCGTAAAATTAAATATATTAATTTAACTTTATTATTAACGTTATTTAAATGTAATACATAGGACCCTGATAAATGCCAAGATAAATCAGTGGTGAGAATCCGCCAACATTCCTAATATAGAAATACTACACAAAGCATGGAAGCAAAGGGTACCAAAAAAAATCCTTGTTCTTAACCTTTGTCAAACCATGCTTTAATTGTAACTTAGTTGCAAATTGTTTTAAAGGGAACTTATGATCGAAGGGACCCTTTGCATATTTTTGCAACATTTTGGAAGACAACTAACATTTGCACTCCCAATGTAACAAGTGGCTTCATCCCTCTCTGCTTCTATACTTTCATCATGTGCATAATCGGATTCAATTTCAACTTCTACTTCAACCTCTTAAGGCTTAACTTCATCCTCACTCGTGCTATGAGAACTTGTACTCATAGAAACATTGCACGAAACAATACAAAATTTATAAATTTACAATTCAAACCATGAATAAGGCAAGAGATTAAGACACAAGGATTTTGTTTTTGTTTTTTTACTTCAAGTCACATGAAACACAAAAGCGAAGAATACACAAATAGGAATCCTTGTTCTTAAACTTCGTCAAACAAGGATTTCACTTTTGTTTTTCTTACTTTAGGTCGCATAAAGCGTAGAAGTAAATAATATACAAAAGTTAAAGTCCTAACTTGACAAAAATTTGAACGCCTATATAATTAAATATTTACAAATCCTTGTTCTTAAACTTCGTCAAACAAGGATTTCACTTTTGTTTTACTTACTTTAGGTCACACAAAGCGCAAAAGTAAATAATACACAAAAGTCAAAGTCCTAACTTGACAAAAAATTCAACACCTTGTTATAAAATTTTAAAATATAAAATTTGATCATTATTCATTTGTAAAACTAAAATAATGAATTTAAATTGAAATTTACGTCGTAAATTGTAAACTCCTAAATTAATAACTAAATTTGTCAGCTAAAATTAGTAATTACTAATTAGTTACAAAATTTAACAATTTAAAAAAAGTCATGAAAGAAGCCTACCTTGAGGCTTGAATAATGCTTTGAATCCTTCATTCAATGGTGGATTGATGTCACTCTTCCTCTCACTATCCCCCAACCTTGATGCCTTCACTTGCGATCTTTCTCACTGTTAGAGCTTTCTATTGCAACTTCAATTTTTTTGTTAAAACTTTGGAGTGAGTCGCAAAGAGGCGTAGATGGTCTATTTGTAAGTTTTTTGTGAGTGTTTACGATTTGGGTGGGGTCCATAGGCCATTAATGTTAAAATGTATGACATATTTCAAAAACACAATGAGTTTTTTAAAATACACTTTTGTAGCTATTCACCACAAGGGATGCCTAGAAGTCTCTAGGACATTCAAGAGACTCCTAGACATATTAGAGTCCCCCAAAAAAGGGTTATGTCCTAAAAATGTCCCCTCTTGAGGGGGTCATCTCGGAAACATCCCCAAGTCTCACCTGGTAGTGGTGGGATGGCAAGGGGATGCGTCCTCCAAGTCTCCACATTCCAAGGCATTCTTGTTTTAAAAATGTGAGTTTTTTATTTTAGGGCAGCGAGGGGCGAGGAGACACATCCCTGTGGAGCACTAGTTTTATTGAAAGGCCTGCTAACATTACCTCTAATTTTTTTGACAAAACTTGGTTGGTGTATTTGCTCATACAAAAATACCCATAAATTTTAAGGTGAAATCCAACAAATTGTTGAGGATCATCTAAAATGTAAGGTGAAGGAGAAAGTTGTTGAAGGTGTCGGCAATGCTAGTGGCACTACTACTATTGGGGGTTGTGCTAGTGGTTCTAAGATTGTTATGGAGCCCTCTTACAAAGGTTATGACATCTCCAAATTTGGGGATCTTGATGACATTCACATCTCAACTTTTTCGGTGTGGTGGATTAGAAAATGCATGTGTCGTTCAATTAAAAGCTTGGCTCGTAAGATTCTTGATATCGTTGAGCTTGAAAAACTGATCTGTAATGTCTTGAACTAAAAAAATTCTAATTTTTCACTTTCACAATGAACAAACATGAAATCTTAACACCTTTTGATCACCAAAATCCTGGTGTGGACAAGATGAGAGCATACAATGAAAGAATTATAATGATATTATAGAAAAATGCTTGCTGGTGCCAGCTACACATCTCATATTGCAATTATTATAAATCTCGAAGTAACGAGATGTTTTTCCTGGCAGCAAGCCTTCTAAAACAATTTACAAAATTAATATTAAATCTAGTTGTGAACCACATATTAACATCAAAATATGAGAAATGAATTAATTCACTAATGTCGTGGCAACATAACCAGTCAGACTTAAAATATTGAATTCAACTATTAAACTTCTATTATTTCAAATGGTAAACCACACAAAAAATAACAAAACAATTAATAGAAAGATTATTTTATTACTGTTGGTTAGAATAAACAATGTCAAAAATAATCATAAATATCAGTTGGAGATCGACCAAATGCTACAATCAAATTCCAACATCAAGTAATGCCAAATTGTTGCTTCCTAAAAATTCGATGTATCACCTTAAACAGTATGGCTAAATACCATAATTGTAGGGCAGCTAAAAGATATTAATAACAACGATACGCTGCAAACTCCTTTTAGCATTGTACAGCATCATTTATCAAACATTCAAAACATATTAAAAGTTACCTCCAACATGAATACCACCTTATTGATTGGTATAGCATCCTTTAACACATTGAATGAATGTGGCCAAATAATGATTATGCAGTGGCTTCTTTTTGGACAGTATTAAAGGTTGTGATCACTTTAATAAGGAACGGCAATACCTTATACTAAACTTGAAACTCTTATTAATAAAACCAAAATGGTACAACAAGCCATGAGCAATGTTACAACACTCTTTAACAAGCTAATATGAAACTTTAGAAACCTGCAACTGGGTAATATGGAGAATAAAGCGGCATGGCAGCCTCAGTCCCAATTAAAACAAAAATAAATTACTTCTACTGAACCTGGGGAATGATACATCTAGCAAAGAAGATGACAAATCATGTGATAATAAACAACTCAAACATTAATATTCAATACCATCAAATTGTATGGCTGGGATAAAGGTACAGCCAGACATGGTAAAGCCAAACATTAATAATTAAAGATTTTATTACTAAATCTAATAAATAAATATTCTGAAATCATCTTAATTAGGATATGAAAACTTTTCACAGACCAATAACTAGACACTACACACACAAATACTAGAAAATCAAACCAAACTGTAATATATTCTAAAAATCTAAAACAACCAAAATAACTAAAATTGGAAAAATTTCTACAACTGTTCAGCTCAACGGTAATTCCTAAATAAAATTACTCAAATGTTGGATTACCGAATCTTTCTGGTGACAAGCCAAATCTGGGACTAGTTTGAATCGGATCTGCAATCCAATCCAATGCCCTTGAGGATTCCAACAGGTCATGGATGAACCTAGGCAAACACAAGGAGGGTCCAAATGAATCCCAACAAAACTGCGAAGAACCCGTCACAATTTTTAACCAAAAAAAAAATCACCTTTGACTTTAAAGGCGAGTTTTTCCAGCCCTACCCTCAGACCCCTGTGAAGTTGTGGGATAAAGAGCAAGAGCATACGGACTTAGATGCTTCCACTTCCCAACATGCTGCACTTGAGGAATCTAAAAGCAAGTACACTTTTAGTGCAAGTGGCAGTAGTACTGCTTGTGGTTCTTCAAACATGACTACATCATCTAATGTCAATGATGATGATGACAACATTAGATGATAATGATGATGATGATTTAGAAAATCCATATGACATTGAAAACTAATTGTTGAACTCGATATTAGTATTTTAATATTGAACTTGAAGTTTGAACAAAGAATATTTTATAATATTTAACATTTATATTTTAAATGACATCTGAGTTTATGGTGGTTTTGTTGATTATATAATGCTATGTGGTATTCTAAACTAAATTCCTACTTTTAATCTACATATAGATATTTTCACATGTTTTTTGTATGCACAAACCCAAAACAAACTTAACCCCAAAATTTTTTTTCCAAATCCACAAACCTGAACCAGGATCCAAACCAGAACGGGCAACTTAGCTCAAATAAGTAGAAGGATTTTTGTTTTCAAATCCATTTTTGCCAAAGGGTTTTTGTCCTAAAGCAAAAAAGATGAAAATGTTCAATCTCAAAAGATTGGGGTTTGATAATATGAAATTAGTAACCCTCTCCATTGTTCAACTCTTCCTTATGTAAGCTTTTTGAGAAATAATATTATTTTTTTTCTTTTCCTCCTTTTCCCTCCAAAATTTAATTTTTGGAGGGAAAAATTTAATTTTTGAAAAGTATTTAAAAAGTCCTTTTGATTAACATTTCTTTTCAAACCCATCCTGGCAACTTCTTTTGTCCCTCTTATAAAAATAACATATTTAATATTATAACATAAGTTGTCTTTTTACAAATATATTATAAAGTTACCTTTTGAACAACTTAAATTAAATTATTACATTATTTCTCTTGCACCACCCCATTAGCCTACAAGAAACTAAATAATAGGTGAAAGTGTTTCTAAAAACATTTGCCTAAAATAGAGGACATGACATTATTGAGAAGGAAAAGAAAAAGAAGAATGATGGACTCCGATTTTATATCGGATTTCTTTTGTATCAAACTCTTTCTTGGTTGTAATCTAACTGGTGCTTTGAATCTGTTGTTTTGTCACTGCTGATATGTGAGATATTGAAGCAAGAAGCCTCTCGCCTCTCAAACTCACAACTCCCAATCACATACTGGCAGATGCTCTCTGCCTATTAAATTCAAAACATTATGAAAACTACAGCAAGACACAAGTCTATGTATTCGTCTTTATTGAACATCTTCATCAAAACTAACTAAGTAATTCAATGCTACAATTATTGGCCTTCACTGGCCTCAAACTCCAAATGACCTTCAATCTGCTCTGTTCTTGGTTTTGGAGCAGCAACCTTCTCTTCTTGTTCCACACCTCCTTCTCAGACTCACATGCCCGATCCTCTTTTAATCTACATTCTTTTATTTATACATACAATATATATACTTTGCCCTTGCCTGTATTCCAACGTAGCCTTCACCTTTTAGCTTCTGTGCAGCTCTCTCAAGGCCGCCCCTCTTCACTTCTTTCAGTGCATCCCTCACCTCATTCCCCCGAGCACAGCATCCACTAGGCCTCCTCAATTCCAATCAGCCCTCAAAAAAAAGAACTCTTCTTGCAGTTTTAATGGTCTAAGCACATAGCGCCGCCCTTTCAAATTCTCCATCTGCATTCTATATATCAAAATGATGCGACACCTCTCAGCATCATATTGTGGACCACCTTTCCCTTGTGCGCAGACTCCTTAAATACTCTGTATTTAATCTAGCAGCCCCCTGTCACTGTATTTGCAATTTAAGATTCCACTAAATTGCAGCGGCCACCCTATCATTACCTCCAGTGCTGCCCCCTGGTTTAATTCGCAGCCCCTTCAATTGTTTAAAATATGCCTTTTTAATAATACAAGAGGTCTCCTCTATTCTCTATCGGCTTGCTCTCTTGCACTTCCCACGGACCCCTGTCCTTTGCTATTCTTGGCGCCCTCTTTTGTTCACGTGTTCAATCTGCATTTTTATATTTTCAAATTAAAAATCTTTTAATGCCTCCTTACCTCCTCTACTATCAGTCAGCTGTTTTTAGATTTTAAGCATGTCTTTTTCCTTTTGGCCAATGCTCTTCCCCATCTGTTGACCTTCTCCTATCGACCTTCCATATCATCTTCGAAGATAAGAAGACACTACTAAGTATTAAATTCAGGATTTTTTAATTGAGTCCATCGATATCAATAACAGAAGGTAATTTGCTAGATGAGTAACAAGTCGGTCGATTCATCTTCATATCGAAGATCAAATGCCTTTACACCTGTCAATGTATATGTTTGAATCTTTCTACAGCCTTTGACCAATCATTTTGTGCATATTTTGCAATTGGCACTGATTCAAATGGTTCATCGTAGCCCCACCAAAGCTCCATATCTCATTAAAGCACCAAATTTAAGAGGTTTAGGCACTCAACAAAAAAGAGAAAATCAAATCAAAACTGAAAATTAAACGCAAATCTTTTTTGGTTGATGAGGATAAGCCATTCGCCTGGGATGCTCCTGCATCAGATATAGATATACTACTGTCAATGTGCAATTATTAGGATGATACTACTAGCCTATACAACAAATGAGCTATTAAAATTGAGTTTTTGGTGGCTGCAAACCTTGTTTGGACTTGCACTGGGTTTTCTAGTCTTGGTCATATATGGTTCTTCAAGTGTTTTCTATTTGTATCTTTGATCACATGCATGGATGTCCTCTAACCCATATTTGTATACTTTTCCAATATAATAAGAAAACAAAATAAAAACCTCATTTCAGAATGCACTCCATGATTGGTTATCATGATGTTTCATACATTACAATGTTCAATGAAGCTTGAATCCTGTCTAGGATTAGGAACATTACTCAATGTCTCTAATTCTTTCTGGTATTATAGCATTATAAATTATAATCAAAGTCCATGAAAATGCAATCTTTTGGCGATGGAGAAGGCTTCCCTACATTGTAATTTGAATGGGAAAGA
Source organism: Sequoia sempervirens (assembly GCA_007258455.2). NCBI lineage: Eukaryota > Viridiplantae > Streptophyta > Pinopsida > Cupressales > Cupressaceae > Sequoia > Sequoia sempervirens. Next base: position 124,904 of record VDFB02329176.1, on the reverse strand, counting down.
TCTGCAGCGATTATTAATAACAGTATCAGCATCAGTCAACACATGCAGATTCTGCAAGTGTCAGAGGTTACATCACTTCTTCTCCAAAATCTCTATAACCGTTCTCTCAGCCAGTCATTTTCCAATATTTTGTTGTGGTAAAGCAAATCCTCCACTATTACAATTTTGCAGATGGCCACTGATACTTTCAGTTTTGTTTCATATAACCTTGACCACAGGCTATAATATTTTATAATAGATTCTAGACCAAATCTTCCACATCAATATTTGAAATCATGGTTTCTAGATTCATTCTATAGTAGAAATTTCCTTATTGATTCTATACTAGCATATCTATCCTATTACATAGTCTATATAGTAAACGCCGAGAGATATCAATTGTAAGAATCTAAAATGACAGTAATATTTATATTTATGATTTGTTATAATATTTCCATTAGTTACATCATTGGATTATATTTCCTTACTAACAAAAATTCAGTATTTTGCACAACTAACCACAAAAGTTCATCTTGAACAGTTGGGAAATTATAGCCTTAATGTGTAATTTATTCAAACAAACCACAAGGCACAACAATAAATAGTGTTTTAGTTAATGCTCTTTGACTGTTAACACAACTCTTACCGATAGAGAGACTAGTGAAAAATGATTAAAAGGATAACTCTTTTGTTCCTAATTTAATAATATTTCTCTCGACAACAAAATAAAAATGCCTTTGGGTATATGTCGCATCCTCCACTCTAATGAGAAATGAATGAATTGCCTAGCTTATACTTGTAAATTCCCTCACCCATCTTAGAGCTTCAACATTTTTCTCCACTCATACGCAGTCCCTCTCAAAAGCATATACCAATTCTCAAAGAAAGAATAAAATCACAAAAAGAAACCCGCCTCTACCTAAGACGAGCCTTATTGCTCACTCCTCCTACCTTCTTTTCACTCACATCTCGCCTTCTCTCGAATGTGCAAAGCCTCTTACAAATATTTATCAAATCACACCATGTTAGCCCATTGTAAAGTGAGAGCACACAGGAAAATTAAACATGCATCGATGACACATAATATTTATACCTAGCAAAACATAAGGGCTATGATTGCAATGGAGCTCACCTCAAGTAGAAAGTAATACCTGAATTGTATGATATAAAAACTCTCCGTCCCTGCAAAGGAAATCAATTTAGTGCAGAGTACGGTGATTATTAAGTCCAACCCTCCCCTTACCGCCTAAATTATAGGCATATGTGTTTCATATTCTAACTAATATTGCTAAGTCTAACTTCTAAGCAGCATTTACAGATTCATAAACAATAAAATTATCAATTGAAAAAATAGAAAAAATATTTCAGGAAGACAAAGAAGAAGAAACAAATCAAATGGGCATTAGGTGCGAATATTGAAACAGGCTTGGCTGGCTACAGATTTTTCTAAAAAGGACTACAAATGAACCTAAATTGTTCCACAGTCTCCTTTCCTGCTCCCTTCTTAAATAGATGTTCTCCTGTTCTTCAACACCACCTATTCAAAATAGTAAACAGTCTTTGATTTGCCAACCACATGAAAAACAGAAAAACAAAATAGTAAATAGTATATAATGATGATGGGGGATTTGTTATAGATTTGGATTACAACAAAAAACAATTATATAACTGCATATACTAATGGTTTGCCTGTTTGGTGGCTATCTTTTAGCTGCTCCCATGAAGCTTAGAACAAGAAACACTTTAATGTCTCAGAAGCTACTTTTATGGTTAATTCCTTACAGTCAGCCATGTTGGGTTAAAGTTTTAAAAAGCTTTAAAAATTCAGTTTGAATTAGTTGCTCAGATTTGATGCTGGCAGATTCGTATGCCACTTTGTGGCTGTTCTCTTTTTAATATTGTTTGCTGATTTTACTGCCCATAAATAGGCAGTAATTTCCAAAATGCCCTCAACTTGAGCCATCACCCCCATTTTGCACAAAATTTTGATAGATAAAATTAATTCCAAGTAGTCACTTTTTCCCTTCCTTAAGCCACGACTCCTTCCCAAAACGTAGTTAACAAATACTAACCACCCTCTATAATCTGGGGCACACTTTTTAATAAATGATCAAGCTTAAAATAGTATTGATCGCCCTTCAAAAACTGCAAACACGTTCAATTTTATAACAATATGACCACTTCCTCGTATGACCCAGTTTTAAAGTTGTTTTAGAAGCATTAAAAGATAGCTAACAATATGCATAACTTATGGTATTTAAACTACCTCAACACTATGGCTTTTATGCCATTTAAAATGCCTTTATTTTAGCTTTTATTCATGCTATTGTTGGAGGTTTTTTTATGTAGTTATTATTTTATAATGACTTTTTTAGAGAAAAAATAAACGAAGGGTGATGATTTGAAGAATTCTCCTTGATTTAAGGTAGAGTTTTTCTGAACACACCAAATGCCATTGTATAACATCTCTCGATGTAAAAATTTAGAGTAATTAGTTCTGCAGTAAGACATTTGGCAAAGCTCTTCTGTTCAACATTTGGAGTGAGCTCCTACAAATTTGTTTCTAGGTGAGGTCACCAAAATACTTTGTGTGTTCCTATTTGTTTTGCATTGAGTTGTCCAAGTAAACCAGTTATTTTTTTGTGAATTGGCATTTGTAGATTAAATATATCTATAGTATATGTTATGTCCCCAATTTCATTTGAAATTCAAAGTTTGCAAGGGCGGAAAAGTGTTTTTGAACACTAGTTTCCATATTTTAATTAAATATAATAATAATATTTTAAATAAATAACAATAAAAAAATATTAAAAAAAATATAAAATATAAAAAATAAATAAATAAAATAAAATAAAGGAGGTCGGCCTTGTTAAGGTTATTTTGGGAGGGCTATAAAAGAAAGTAAAGTGCATGTCATTGGCATCCATTCTTATCTAATTTCATTTTGGAGATTCTTCTCTTTGGCTGCAACTTTGGTTGGGCTTTATTCCAAAGACGAAAACCCTTGTGAATACGGTGAGTTGGACGAAAACCTAGCTCATCTTGTGGAGGACCCATAATGGAGTTCTATTTGCACTTCAATGGAGACAATTGGAGGTTTGGAGCATCATTGCATAACCAGATTTGAGGATTTGGAGTAGCATCATTGTGGCATTTTGTGAGCAGATTGCATTAGAGTTTTGCCCTAATTTGGAGCACCACTTGGAGCAAACTTGAGCGCCCACCTTTGGAGGGAGATTTTGCATTATTTGGAGCATATTTGGAGCAACAAACCCTAAGCACTTACCAAGGAGGAATTTTGCCCATCTAGGGTTTGATATTTGAAGACTATTTTGCATATATTCAAATCATAGTTTCAAATCTGATTTGTAGAGCAGAAATTTGGGCATATGTTTGGCATTGTTTGAGCCCTTGAGTTCCTTGCAAAATCAGTCTAAAATATTCAGTTTTGTAACAGCAGAAGTTATCTACAGAAAATCAGACCTGTATGTTGCATTTGGATGCCCTATCTTGTGTTCTTCATGGTGGATTTCATGATTGATATGAATATCAATTGATAGCATCATTTGGCATGTTTATTTGTCATGTTTGGGCACTTGTATGTTCGCTGTGATATTTTGTTTGAAATCAGAAATTAAAAATCAGAAATCAGAAATAGGATTAGAGCAGAAATAAAAATCAAAATTTTAAGGCAGGTCCCCATTGGGGATATTTCAGTATACTACTTGATGATGGTAAAACACAAATAAAAAGTCATACAAAGTAACCTGTAATTTGGCCGTGTTTGCCAAAATGTGACAACCTCTTTGATAACAAAAAATGAAAATAGCTGTAAGAGTTAGATGAATATGTTACTGCTTTAGAAGGTTGTATATAGACCAGAGACGAATTAGCAGAATCCCACCATAAGACCTTAAAAAAGCATTAATCGATTACATGATTGGTATGGTATTACAGGAATTCACAATGAAAATTGTAGCATGCTTAAAACCATAATCTTGAGACTCTATGCATCTGTGATAAACTCACAAAGTGTGATCCAAGTCAGCAGCGGTGAGTTTTGTTGCCTTGACGAGTCAACTTGAATGAGTTTGACAGAAATCTGCAAAGCCTTCTACCTTTCCGTGTTTCTCTGTAAAACTTGTCTGAGACTCGATCAGTCTTGAGCTCAATTAAGACATTATTAAAAACCTTAAGGTTAGAGCTTAAAACCCTCATCTTTATTTACAGCATTCACTATTTTTTAGTATCAACTTCTTTAAACCCTGAGCAATTTGTTTGATATATCAATGACAACAAATTCATTGAATTATGAGCAATTTCTCCAACTGTCTATCTCCTAGGTGTACGACAGCGAGTAGTCCACTAAAATTTAGAAGTTTGCAGCTTGTTCCAGCATTTTGAAAGGATGTACAGATTTGATTAATGTGTTATTGATGTTATTCTAAATTGGAATCCATAAAAATCCAATTTATTTTGAAATGCAAGTTTGCCTAGTCAGAGCCTGAAATGACCTGGAGTCCCAAATATATGCTTAAAACCATTTATTAACTATGACTTCCAACTAATAATGTTTTGTGATGTAGAAGGGCATACATAACAATCTTAAGACAAAGGTATTCTAATTCGGGGCTGGAAAACTTGTTTGCTGAAAATTACGTTTAATTGTTCACTCCTTACTCTAGCATAATTCTCATTCCAAACATAATAATACGATTTTCTGAAATGACTTTCAGATGCAACAAAACTTATAGCTATTAAGCAGTCACCAATTACATCACACTGAATGGCTGCAGTGAAAGCAATTAGCTCACTTAAAAATTTAGTAACTGCTATGCATACCTTGCTTGAAGAGCAATTAGACACAGAACGCATAGCAGGGGAATATGGACGTAGCTTCGTACCTCCCAAAATGTAAAATGCTCACAGCCAACACCTTGATGAGGAGGGCCTGCCTACCTTCTGCCAAAGACCAGATTAATATGTTTGTTGTGGTTTTTGAGTCCTGACTCTCACTGTCTCATTCCCAAAAATACAAATTAACATTGGATTGAGCTCTTTGTGTGATTGGAGGCATTAGAGATGGCATTTTCATAAATTGTCCGCAGTGCTATAGATTCAGGATGCCATTCAATGATATTTCTTACAAACCTTGCCTCTGCCATCGTTAATAATGTGAAGAGAGAAAGGCCCGAGTCGTTGATGGATTTGATTTTCTGCCAAACTAGAAACCTGGGCATCATAGTCTTTTCCAGATTTAAATGGAACAAGCCGGAGTGCGTCACTACAAAATTTGCAGGGAGCTCCATGTTCTTGACTACAAAGTTTAAAGTTTCACGAACTCTTTCCTTTGAGTAACTAAGGACTTGAGGTGCAGCCCGACATACTTGCCAGGTTTCTTCAGCCGAGAGCCCGCAGAGCTTGAGATTCTCTATCTTGGTCTCTAGCGTTTCCATGCGGCTAACAGTCACTGCACTTACAATATATTTGTAAGACTTGCTTTTTTTGTCGCCGCCAATTTGCTGAATGAGATCAACTTGGGCAAGCGTTAGAGAAGTGCGTTGCAGAATGGCCGGTTTTATCCTGAAGAGTCTGGAGAGCTCCGTCCCGTGAAAACCCCATCTCTCCCAGAAAGCAACCGAGGGTTTCAGGGTCTTCTCCAGGTTATATCGGAAAATGAAGGAGTCTTTGACCAGGGATTTGATGAGCATATCATTGGACTGACATACATTTTTAAGAAACTCCATCTTGGGAGTAAGGTCGTTCTCGAGGCTGATTCTCAAGACGTGTGGATTTCTCGTCAAAAGCTTAGCCAGAGTCTTACCCTCAAAACCAAAATCTTCCAGCAGTTTGATTTTGGGTTCCAATTTTCTTTCTGCACTTGTGATGATTAATGACGGCTTTTTCCTCATTATCTCGGCAATTTGGGCTTCAGAGCAGCCGTGTCTGTTCAACATATCAATAAACTGCTCGACTTTGTCGAGAGTTCGAAGCCTCAGCAAGCAGGGGGCCCATTTACACATCCTAGTGATGTCGGCCGCAGACATGTTAAGTTTGGTGGAGGCAAAGTGTGAAAAGAGGTTCTGCGAATATGCATCGCTACTGACAAGGGTTGAGTACACATTGCGCAAATGAAACGGTATAACAAGCAATTTGCGGCATAACATGGTGTCCATGGAGCTGCCTCAACGAGAGGGCTGTAATCTGTAATAAGCAGAGTTTTGCCCTGTTGTGGATCTAGTAATATGTGTCCATATTTAATTGTCTATTAGTTCTTCTTTAAGCAAGTTATTAATATTTTTGATTTAAATAAATGAGAATTTATATTTATTTTTTATTTGACAAATATTTGTATATAGTTAAAAATAAATATGCAAGATTTTATTGGTTACAAATTTTTTTGCGATAATATAAACCAAAAGATTTATAAATGTTCAAATAAAATTTATGCAACTTTCATGGTTAGTAGAATTTTGCGTGTTGTCACCTTTTTTTTTTTGTATTAAATATAGTTGAATAAATCATTACAACTTTCAACCATCAGTTATATAATGCACAAAATGACTGCAATTTACAAAGATTGAGTTTATAACATACAATATAAACTTATATATTACAAACATGCATTATGTAACCCATGTTTAATTTCCTTTGCAACCTTGTACAACAATTTAACCTGCTATAATTGAAGTTAGAGAGCTGGAAATAAAGGTACAAAGGCCCAAATCTAAACACATCGCCATTTTGCAGACTTATTTGCCAGTTATAACTGAAACTCTAGTCTATGTATGTATTGCGCCTGATGTTCTTTTTTAGACAATTCTGCAATTTCTGACATAAACAACCTCAAGCAGATGAAGCAGTAGCCTTATTAAATGCCTTCTAGAACTCATTAAGGGCCCTCAAAAAACTCCAGCTTCCTTAACGTCTTTGTAGTGGACATGTTCAAACTTTAGCTCCTCCCTAACTGTTATTGGACCCTCCCTCATCTGTCTCTGTTGTCACTTGTTTAATTTTTGGATATCAAATATTTTATATTTTTAAAATTAGAATTTAGTTTAATTTTATAATTTAAAAAAGTTTGTATGTAAAAATGAAAAAAAATTACAAAATAAAGAATACTTTTAAAATTTAAATTTTAGTTTTCGATTGTTGAATTATTTTAAAAGGAACGTGTACTTCTATTTAATATTTAATTCATTTATATTTCATAATTATTATAATTTAATTAATTATGAATTTAATAATTAAATAATAAAAAATAGAATTTAATTTAATTTTAAAATGAAATTTAAGTTTTGTAAATATTGTGTTGATTTGATTATTTGTTTGCTTTATGATTGGTTATTCAAATTAAGAACAACATAATTCAACTCAAAAATATAAAAATAAGTATGTAAAATATTTTATATTTTTGGACGTTAGAATTTAATATGATTTTAAAAAATGAAGTCACTAAATGCAAAGAAATAAAAAAGATTGCTCTTACCTATCTATCTATCTATCTATCTATATATATTTCTTAATTTATTTTCAAATTATAATTAATTATTGTTGAATTATTAAATTAAGATATATATATATATATATATATATATATATATATATATATATATTTTTTTGAAGTTAGAATTTAATATGATTTTAGAAAATGAAATCACTGATGCAAAGAAATAAAAAAGGTTGCTCTGATCTATATATATGTATTTCTTAATTTATTCTCAAATTATAATTAATTATTGTTGAATTATTAAATTAAGAAATATATATATATTTCTTAATTTATTCTCAAATTATAATTAATTATTGTTGAATTATTTTAAAAATAATATTTAGTTTTATTTAAATATAGTAGAATGATCCATCGGGTGTACCACTTCACCTTTTACATTGTATGCATTGCAAATAATTCTTGCATACAGCAAATCAAACCTTTACAGATAGGATGTAGTTTTATTTAATTTATTTGTATTGAATAATTAATATAATTTAACTGATTATTTTTCAAAATAGATAATAAATACTTTATAAATTTTTTAAATTAAAATTTAATTTAATTTTAAAATTAATTCTGAGCTTTAAAATTTTTTTGTTGATTTGATTTTTTTATATGATTAATAATTCTTACCCTAATAATACTTCATTTCACATAGAAATACAATTCTAGATTTAAATACATATATATACACACACACATCGTGTGATTTGATTATTAATTTACAAAAGGATTGGTTATTCAAATTTAAAGAACAATATACCTAATTGAACTAAAAAATACAAAAGTAGGCATGAAAAATAATTTCTATTTTCTTAAGTTAGAATTTATGTAATTTTAAAAAATAAAATAATTTGGATGATGTATATATATATATATATATATATATATATATATATATATATATATATATTCTTAATTTATTCTAAAATTATAATTAATAATTATTGAATTATTTTAAAAATAAAATTTAGTTTTAATTTAATTTATTTGTAGTAGATATTACTTTAATTTAAATGATTATTTTCAAAACTAGATAATAAATACTATATAAATTTTAGAAATTAAAAGTTAGTTTAATTTTATAATTAATTCTAAGCTTTACAAATATTGTTGTGATTTGATTAATCATTTTTTATGATTAATAATTCTAAGTCTAATAATACTTCATTTCATATACAAATAAAATTCTAGGTTAAAATGCTTATTTTTGTTTGCAATATTTTTCATTAATTTCAAATTTATAAACTAATGTTAAGACATTAATAATTCTAACCCTAATAGTACTTAATTTCACATATGAATAAAAATATATACTAACTTTTCTTTGTTTAATATATTTATCATTAATTTCAAATTTATAAACTAATATCAAGAAATAAATAATCTTAACCCCAAGATTTATACTAGAACTCTAATTGAACCCTAAACCCAACCCTAATTCAACCCTAACAATAGGATTTAATTACAATTAGGGTTAGAGTGAGAATTTAATTATGGTTAGTGTTAGGGTTTAATTAGGATTAGGGTTAGGATTCAATTATGATTATAGTTAGGGTCAAATTTATAAGCTAATATTAAGATATTCACAACTCTGACCCTAGCCTAACCTTTATCTCCATCCTAGAATGCTAATTAAACCCTAATTGAATTGTAACAACAAGGTTCAATGAGAGTTAGGGTTAGGGTTCAAGTAGGTTTATGGTTGGAATTGGGGTTCAGTTACCTGGTTAAGGATAGCATTCAATTAGTGTTATGATTAAGGTCAAGTTCAAGTTATAGTTAGGATTTAGTTATGCTTATTTTGGTTAATCTTACAATTGGGGTTTATCTAGAATGTTAATTGAACCCTAATTTAACCCCAACAACAAGGTTCAATTAGAGTCAGTGTTCAAGTTTGATTGGGCTTATGGTTGGAATTAGGGTTCAATTAGGGTTAGGGTTAGCATTCAATTAGTGTTATGATTAGGATCAAGTCCAAGTTACAGTTAGGGTTCAATTAGGCTTATTTTAGTTAAGTTTACAATTAAAGTTTAATTAGAGTTAGGTTTATGGTTCAATTAGGGTTAGGGTTAGGGTTCATTTAGATTAAGGTTCAAATAGGGTTCAATTAGGATTTAATTAGGGTTATGATTACTGTTTAATTAGGGTTAGGGTTAATGTTAAGTTAGGATTAAAATTATTAATCTAGAATAAAACTTGGAGCTAAGGTTAGGGCTATGGTAAGTGATAGGGTTAGGCTTAAATTAGGGTTCAATAAAGGGTAGGGTACAATAAGGGTATAATAATATTGGTTACTTTTTAAGTCATGACCATGATATATGCCAATTTGGTTTAAAAGACCCCTTGTCAAAGCCCACAAGGCATTTATTTCTATATACCTTATATATTGTTCAGATTTTTTATCATTGTGTTTGACCTCATGAGAATGCTTCAAATTAAAGTACACCTTGCAAATCCACCTACACCTAGATAACCATTCAATCTCTCAAAATTTGACTATTATTCTGGAATGATTATCAAATTGGATATGTCCAAAGCCTTTGATAAGTTAACTTGGCAACTTATATACTACATATACCTCTTGTCAACTTCAACTAGAGGAGTACTAATTGTATAATGAATTGTCTCCTTTTTCAATTTGATTAATCATCCACCATAGGGTCTTCTTCACCAAGTAGGGGATTAAGTTAAAGAGACCCATTATCATGTATTTTTTCCATCAAAATGGTAGAGGTCCTTAGTAGAGAACTTATACTAGCCAGTATGTTACAAAAAATTACTTGACTTCCAATTCTAGCAGCACAAGCCAGTACATACAGTTTGGAGATGTTACCTAACTTGCAAGATAGATGAGTTTCTGGAGATGCAAATAAAGACAAATTTTCAATTTGTTTTAATGCCTAGTGTGGAGTATATGGAATTCATTGTTAATTTTGAATCTAATATTGACATATATCATTGAACTAAGATTGATACTACTGTTCTGATTCATTGTTGATAATTATTGGATCTGTGTGTAAAATTCAGAGATTTTTGTTTGACTACAAAGAGTTATCTCTTGTGATTTATCAACAAATTATTATTTTTGTTCATGGGCTTCTTACACAAAACAATATATTTATGCATTTCTTGTAGAGTCTATTCCAATTGATCATAACAAAAAAACTTCCAATTTTGAAAAGAATATAACATAGAACCAAATAGCAGTGAAAATCCCAAACAAAAATTGTCAAGAGTGTATCGTATTTAGCTTTTATTTAATATTTCTCTTTATGTTTATGATTTCTTGAAGTTTGTTTGATCATCCAAATAAAATGTTGATGGATATGTAACACATTTAGTGCACTCATGCCCTAGTTCATCATATCTGAAAGAGAGCATTCCCATCTAGAGATAACCTTAGAATTTGGTTATGACTTATCCAGAGATAGTGATGTCGACAAAAATTCAAATGAGACAAGAAAATTTGGAAGCTAAGGGTATACACATCAATGTCTAAGTTAAACAATTAATACCCTAGAAAAATATCAGTTCACACAATGATGAGTTTGTAGTACGCAATTATGATTCTAGACAGTAGGGTTATAACTATACTATCCTAGAAATGCATGAGCATTGTGTGGTCACCTTGAAAGGAATAAAATAATTTGAATCATCAATTTCTTGAATCATTATGGTTGAATTATCTAATGTGTCCACCACAATATTGAGTAAAAATTGTCACATGAAGAGCGGGTTCTTTAAGGGTAAAACATTTGCAATCCAAAAAGTAGCATCAAAATTTGAGCTACATAGGATAATTTAAGATTTTATATGGTTATTTAAAATACTAAAAAAAAATTCTTGAGAATTAGTTGTGCCAGACTTTCAGCTTACACTTTATTTTGAAGGTAACAGACAACAACAATAACAGCTAAATATCTTAAAAACAAATTTGTTAGACAAAATGGGTAGTTCTGAATTTTCATAGATCACTTTTTACATACTCTACAAGAAATATCGTAATCTTTATTTTCAACTGAAAAATGATCTGGAAAAATACATATCTATAAATTTATAAGTACAAATGTTTATTCTGTAAATAAATACACATTGATTAAGGGTAGACTACATTTTCTCTTCTTAAAAAAGTGTTTGACATGTCAAAATATGGACCATATTCTATTGAATAGCTGTGAAATTTTAAACATAGTAGAAAATCTTTACTTAAGTATTAATTTAAAGTTTTAAACCATGTTTCCACAAAAAAATTATGTAGACTATAGCTACTCAAAACAGAAAGAATTTCCTATAGATTTTACTCATGAAGTAGATATTCTTGTTGCTGCAACAGTTGTGCCAAATTTGGTTTGTGGTGATTGGCTAAAACCTGGTGCAGTACTAATTGATCTTGGCTTAAATGTAGTAGAGGTATGGCACCTTCTAACTGTCTTTTTCAAAAAAAGTTTGTAAGTAAAAGATGGTTAATATATAGCAAATTAAAACTATTATTTCCACTTTTGCAAGATCCTAGTGTTAAAAGAGAATACCAATTAGTCGATCATGTTTCTTATGAAGAGGCTTCAAGAATAGCTTCATCAATTAATACTCTACCTTGTGGTCTTGGTCCAATGACTATTGCAATGCGTTTGTGCATTACTCTATAATCAACAAAACAGGAATATGGGTTCAATTGAGATTTCTGATGTTTGATCCAAGCCTTTTGTAATACACTTCACATTATATGTTTTATGAGGCTTACAAATGAGTTATCTATTACTGAATGGAATGAAAAGGTCATAAGGAATTTTTTGAAGACATTAGGAACCTATAAGAGGACTTGGGACTATATGATTTCATTTTCATTTGTGCATAAAACTATAACATTTAAGTAGGTTGGTTATACATGACTCTACAAGCAATGAAAGTTCTAAAGATCCTTACTTTTATAAAGAGGATTTTTTATCATATATGTTGAATGGTTAAGGAAATCTTTGAGCTCATTAATATTTACATAATGCTGGCAACATGTAAATTGTGCTTTCTTCATGGCCTAAAAGCACAACCAAAGCATCTCAGAATTTTGAAGTGAGCAAAATTATTTTGTTATTAGGGTCATTTTCTAATGGAAAAAAAAGTTGACTCTATCAATGATCAAATTCCTAAATTTAGGTGACAACTGCTTTATCCTGACCAATTGTTCCTAAAACACAACAAACACAAAAAATACAAACAAAACTATTCTAAAACTTTCTGGCAGGAACTTCGCTACTTTGTAGCTCTTGTTTAAATTGTATTGAGTTTTTTATATATTAATTAGTTTAATAGGCTTTTTAACTGCATTAGTGCCAAATTTTTATATAATATCTTTAATGTAAAATTTGAACAATCGTGTTGGCAAAATCTCTTTCCATAATCTATTTGAATGCACACAAATATGATTCAATTTGAATCAACTTTTTGAGAGTTATTAACTATGTGTGACATCCCTCTAAGGAGTGGCTTCTAACACCACATAGTTCCATTGTAATTCAATGCATGCATATGTGTGTGACATCCCTCTATGATGTTTTATTTTGATTTTTTTTAATGCATGTATATGTGTGAGAATTCTTATGGATTATCAATGATAAATATGGATATTTGGTTATGTTAAGTGTTAATTTATTGTATTTAATATGTTTTACTAATTTAGATTAATTTTTATCTTGTGAATTGTGTGAGGAATATTGTTGTTTAGTGATACCATAAGTGTAATGTGATATGAATTGTGTGGTCTTTTTAAGGAAAAAAAATATATAATATCAATTCAATCCCTCAACTAATTGAGTGTGTCATGTAATAAAAATAGATTCATTTAAAGTAAGTATCTGGTGCACATTTATAGCACTTATTTGTCAATTGATGAAGCCAACAAGTCTTGTCTAAATGTATATGCTTGGCACTAGGAACATGAGTACATATTTTACTTTGAATGCACTTTTTCTTATGAATGTGTTTGTATCATGGTGACAATAATGACCTAGTTATAATATCCTTGGTTGATTATAGGTAATATTTAATATCAAATATAATAAATAAAATAAAGTAGAATGTGGATTTATAATTATCTTGAGATAAATATAAATATAATCATGAATAAAATAAACAAATAAAGTTTTTTTCTTGTTAATAGTCTTTGAATAACAAAGTGTGAAGTTTTGGTTAATAATAAAAAAGAGGCATTGGAACTAAGTGAGTTTTAAGTTAAAGTGAAAGGGAAAGACCAAATTGAAAGCTTAGTCACCCTATAGCATCATACCTAAAATAAATTAACCCATATATTCCTAAAAGTAGAGCATCTAGCCTATAATGTATAAATATAGTAATATAATGCTATAGGAGTCTAGAAATGAGACTTGATTCAAAAGGTTAAGGTAGATTTTCAAGGGAAAAGAAAAAAAAAGGCATGTGAGAGTATAGATCTTCCTTTTTCCCAAATTTGTTGAGTAAGGTGGGTGTTGCAACAACGTACTAGGCATCAAGATTGATTTTGGACACCATCATATTAGGTTATTTTTGTTTCTAGCATTGTTTACTCATTTGGGTTTAATAGGTTAGTTTGTTGAGGCCACATCCAAGTTTAATAGTTTACTTCTTTTTATTGGACTATTTTGGACACCATTTATGTAGGTTATCATCTATGTTGCTATTATTTTCATATTTAATTTGTTTATTTTTTCCTCGCTATAACTACCACCAACATAAGGGTTTTTATTGTTGATTGGGTTGTTAACTCAATAGTTGCATACTTTGTGCTCATTTAAGATTGAGAAAATAAAAATAAATTAGTTAAATCTCACCTAGGAGCAAAAATAATAAGTTATAAAAACTATTTTTGACTAGTTGGAAGTTCGCTTTCTAGTTTTTAAAGCATGGCAAGTGATTGCATAAACTCTTTGGTTTAGCTCATTATACTCCAACATATTGTGTCTCATTATTTATCTATTTGTATTGATTAAATAAGCCCTTTCAAAATTATCATTGTTGTTTCCTTGAAGTTTATTACCTTGATAAAAAAAATTATAGTTAATAAGTATTGTTGATCCAATAATTTATTATTGCTTAATTGTGTCTAGATTTGATTGTGTAGGTTTTTTGATGCAAAAAAACTTACACAATCAAATCTAAAAATAATTCAACAATAATCTTTGTGGATTGTAAAAATTTATTATCATTAACCAATGATAATGCTAAGCTTTATCCTTTTACAACTCCCTTTCTTTTATAATGTGTGAGTAGCATTACTATAGAGAGTCAAGCTTGTAGCTATTCACTTAGATACACAAGGAGCCATACCCAAATTAAAGCATTATGGTTCAATGATGCAGGAGCATCCAAGGTGTGAGAACAATCTTGCATCAACCAAAAATAGTAGTGTTGTTCCTTTTGGAATAAGGGCTAAGGTGGCTAGAGTTTGTTGAGTAGGAGAACAAAGTTTTGCCTTGAAGATGTGTAGAAGTTCAGACTTTGGGCCTCAGGCTTACAACTTATCACATGCCAAAGAAGGAATGAATGAAGAGTTAGTCATTTTCAAATTAGGTTGGTTGGGTTTCAGACTTCGGTCTGGTAGCTTACTCTATGATGTGAATGGGCGACATCATCACTCAATGTTAAGGCTTACTTGATTGATAGGGAATGTATGAGGCATGGAAAAACTTTGACACTTGAAAAAGAATAAAAGTTGGAAAGGATGAGTTTGAGCTTTGTGAGTCGAGGATAGGTCTTAAGGCTTAGCAAAACCACAACCCTGTGATGTTCGATGAAGGATTCTGTGCTATGGTGGTATAGAACCTGCAACCCCACAATAGTCCAATGAGGGGAGTTGCAGTATAGCAGTAACCTATGACATCGCAATGGTCACTTGGATGGACTATGGTGGAGTAGTATCGTGCAATATCATAATAAAGAAAACGGTCAAGTTTTGATGATAGACATGGTGAAAATCTTATGGTCAATGGTTGCATGAGATGATGGCGCAGACGATGAGCAATAGTTACAGGAACATTAATGCTATAGGGAATTGGATGATGACACTAAGACAAGCATGGATGACAGACTTTAATGCAGATTCTATTGATAGGAAGATAAAGGGAAAAACACATGAAACATGAACAAGAAACCCTAGGTCATGGATGCTTAGAAAGGGAAAATACATCAAACCAGGAGGGGGAGATAGGAGGAGGGACGATCAAGCTGATTTCTCATGGTGAAGGCACAAAGTGGAAGGGAAGTTAGCTTCAATTTGAAGATTAGTAGACTGTGAAGTCAAGAGGGCCCATATGAGGGCGAACGTAGCAATGTAATGTTATTTTTTACTATAGTAATAAACAAATACTGGTTCTCTCTTGCATTCTTGTTTGATGTTTCTTGTTGTAGTTGTGAGTTTGAGTTTTGAAAGGGGAGTACCCTGCTTCATTCAGCATTCCCTTATCAAGTGTTTGGTGAGGTTTTCGTCTTTAAGAAAAGACTATAAATCCTTGACAAAGCAAGCTTGATCATAATTTGTCACTATTTGGTATAAATCTCATTGAGATAAATATCTAGGGATGCAAGCATAACTTTATATTAATAGGTTTGTTCACCATCAAATAAGTAATGCAAATATACTAAGTTATTATGGTTCATTTGTTGGTTGTTAATATGGTTTACAATTTGTAACTCATCCTTTTCTCACCCTTTAATAGAATATTGCAAACTTGACATAACAAGAGTTAATAGAAAAGTGTATGCTCATTTATTAAAGTTTCCAAGACTCAATTGCTTATAAGAAGGGGTTGTATTTGTTATATGGGTTCCAAAATATTTTGTTGTTATTTTATTAGGTATGATTTCTTATTTATATCTATTAAAGTTGCATCCAAGATAAAGGTTCTGAAGAGTATGTGGTCAATGTAGAGGAAATGTCACGACTATCAAACAACATAGAAAAGGTAGTATTCCTTAATTGCTGTTCATTATTTCATAGTACCTAAATATTATTGCAAATGCTTATTTGAGCAAATGTGCATGTATCTTTCAAAAAAAAAATGTGATAGAAAGATTTGGGAAGGTGGTTTTCTTATGGTTTGCAAAGAGGATTTGTGATGAGGCTAGATTTTAATATCCTTAATTGTCTTATGGCAATATTATAAGGCATTATATTGTGATTCAACAATAAAGTACTAGGAAAATTGTAACAACAATAATATCTCTCCTTGATGGTTAACTACTTATTAGTATGGACTTGATGTCAAATTATGATTGCATGGGTAGAATCATATTTGTATAAAGATTTAATAATAAGTTAGGATCGATCATATTATAAAAATATAGTAATAGTGAATGGTAGTTCTTATAGTGTTGTCTATCCTACCACCTTAAATCCTACCACTTCTTCCACCACCCAAAGTGTAGTTACTTACATTGCAAGGCTCATAATATGTTAAGCACCCAAAGCAACCAATCTCCCCTAGAAGTAAGCTTTCAAGCTTTCTAAATTCTTTGTTTATGGCTAAAGATACTAAGAAGACAATTTTTTATAAATCTTCTTTTGTAAGTAAATATAATTCATATTGTTATTCTTAAAGAAAACATGCATCTTCTATTTCTTTTCATTTTATTTAGTCCATAAGTCATTTATGTGTAAAATATCTAGAAGGAAACCCTTTGAATATTCATCACTCCTAGGAAATTGTTAGCATGACAAGATAAAAATGGCAATTCAATTCTCTAAATTTGTCTTATACTAAAACATTATCTAACATCAAGAAAATAATCAATCACCAAATTTGTATGTCATGATCATTGTATTTTAAATACACAACAAGTAGTCATGGACAAAACCAATGCATATGAAATGAATATAAAACTAATGATGGCAAGAGGTACCACTCATGGCAATGGGAACACATAGACGATGGATTTTCCCTTGTTTTAATATTTTCAAACCATAGAAAACATGTGCAACATACATTTTACACCCTTATAGAGTTATCTTTCCCATACATTAAGAATATTTTAATACAACAAAGTCATTATTGATTCAAATATTGTGGTTTAAGGTGGATTAGAGCAATTTTTTTCTTATAAATAAGCTTATGTAATTCTTGTGCACTCATGGTTCTTTGCTTATTCATTGGATCAAATTCAACCTCGGGGAATAATATTACATTCTTGTAAGTCATGAAACTAGTAGTTTGACTCTAATATCCAGTTTAGATGAAGGAACCAAACATCCTACAACCCCTTCTCAAATTGGTATTCTCCAAAAAAACTCATTAAACAAAATTTATCTAAACTTTGTTCTTTTTCTAATTTTTTTGTCAACTAAAATAACAACCTTGATTTGATACCATCTTATGTAAGCTAGTAATAAATAAATATACAAACTATTATATTGTGTTGCTTACCTACCTTTAATTGTAGATCATTTTAGGGTTTAAACTTGAATCATAAATAGTTGCATGCATGAAACTTTTGTATACATTATGAGGTTCAAAGTCTTGTTGTTGCAAACTTGCATAGTGAAGTTGAGTGACACTCTTGGGATTCCATGTGCTTAGGGTGTGTTTATTCTTAAGAACAATTAGAGTTAATTCATTTATTTTTAGTTGTTCTTGATAAGCCTTATAAATGTCTTGTTTTCCTTGCTTTAGTCTCATATTTTTCATCATTTCTAATAAGTTTCAAAGACATTTCTAGACCTTTTCATATATTTTAAATATTTAAAGCACTGAAGATGATATATAATATTGATAAATGGTTGTGTGAATCTTTGAATATCTTTAGAATTTAATGGATTTTTATGATTAATTATAGTTATTAATGATGGAATGTCTTTGGAATAAACTAACCCTTACAACAAAGGATCTCCCAACTCGCAACAAAAGGACTTTCAACCTACAACAAAAGAATGTTGATATGTCGCAATCAAACGAGGTGATCAATTACAATACATGATTTTTTTTGAATTTGATGCAAATGATGGTTAGAGAGTGTGAACATGATTCATTCATGGATCACTCCATCTTTTCACTTTATGTTATTATTGAATCACGAAAGAAAGAAGAGACTTGTACTAACAGTGGTTAGTGGCCCTTGCAATAAGTTTTGGCATATTAGGCACATCTTCAGTTATAACCATATTTTTAATTGATGTAGAGTCCTTATAAGATTCTTGCAATCTTACCTCCACTAGCTTTTATTTACGGTTGAAATAAGACCTATCCCTTTTCCTATGTTTTTAGGAGAGTTGACTATTTATAGCTTGTTTTTAGTTCAAAAATAATATGACTCTCAAGAATCCTATAAATATTTCTAATATTTTGAGAGATCAAGCTAGCTAGATATTATGTATGATGAAAACTTGACTACAAGTATTGTCAATCATATACTCTATTCTTTAAGTTTTGTATGTCTGAAGTGCAATAAAGAGGAATATAGTAATTTCCATGGATATTTGAGTTAGGATTTAAAGAAAGACATTGTGGATTGTAGCAACTCAAGCAAAGGACACTTGAGGTACTAAAATATCCATGGTAGTTTAGATTATTTAGCTACAATAAAATAATTTTTTGAATTATCTTTTTTGATTTATAGTTTGTTGAGTTGTTGAATAAAAAATTAATTATTATTGAATTAAGTTGCAATGTGGTGAGTCATTAAGTTACTATCTGCATAGAAATAGTTACCTATATCAACTATTACAGTTACACACAACAATTGTTATTTATATGAGTTTTTTTCTAGATATAGTTATTCTAGTTAAGTTGCTTCAATTAAATTTATTTTGTTACTTTTTTATACACAATCAATTAGGAGGCTTTAGGATTCTTAGTTGCACATACAGTGTCAGTATCACCTCAAGATTACTATTCCTTGGTTGATAATTTAAATTAAGCACCTCTAGGATAATGTATTATTTAATTAGGGATTTGTTGGTCTATTAAGTTGTACGTATGTTATATGCATCAATTGATTGAACATAAGAGGAGCTCTACATTTTTGGTGTCGTTGTTGGGGATGGTGCTAAAATTCAAAATTCCTAAGCATGTTTTAGTTCATTATATTGCTTTGAAAAGTTAGGAATATTTCATTTACAATAATTAGGATTGGTAGAATTTACAATCAACCTCAAACTACTCACTAACATTGTGCAAGATAAGCTATTTAAAGCTCAAACTATTATTGCATGTGACAGTAGAGAGACGCTTTGGGAATATTTTTCCCCTCAAACCAAATTCAAGAGGAATTTGAAGATATTGGCACGAGCAAGGAACTATTACCATTAGTGAAACAAGTTGAGGGAATCAATGATATAGAAATACCCCTCACACCGGTAGTTGTTCTAGCCCTTGGGAGAATCCCCATAAGACATCTTGACATCACGAAAAAAGAGGTGATAGACAACCCAGTAGCACTAGTTACATTTGAATTCCCAATTATAAACCAAGAGCAAATGGTTGCCCTGAAGAATATACCTCCTTCATCCTTGCCCAATTTCTATGGGTTAATCATAGAAGAGCTAGATACATTCCCATTTGAATATGATGGTTTGTGCAAAAGCTACAACTATACCACAAATTCTCATAAGTTGAAACTCTTCTTGTTCATTTTGAAAGATGTTGCTTTGTAGTGGTTCATGGGGCTAGGAAGAAATGCAATACCAAATTGGGAAATAATGAAGGAGAAATTCTTGCAAAAATATCAAGGTTATTGTTAGGGAGCAGACATGAAAAGAGATGATATCTTTAGAATGTCACAAAAGGAATAAGAAACACTTGAAAACAATGTAGAAAGGTTCCAATTCTTCTTGAAGAATTCACACCAGAATAGGCTCTCCCTCAAGTCCCTAAACTAGCATGTCTGCAAGGAGTAAATGAATATTGCATTGATGCATTAAATCTTATTGGAGTAGGGGATATTTCTCAATTACCTTTTGAGGAAATATGTCAGGTGTGCAAAAAATATTCAAGATCATCTATAAAAATGACTAAGGGTGCTAGAGCCTTCTCTTCCACAAAAACATCAACAAGTGTTTCCAAGGTGGAACTTAGAAACCTTATGTCTAACATGGAGGATATAATTAACCATCTAGTGACCCACCTAGACACTGCACATTAAAAATAAACAAGAAGAAATAAAGGTTTCTCTCGCTGAATATTGTCCACATTGCTGCCAAAAAGGATCAATTATAAGTGCAAAAATATTGCCAACATTTTTTAGAAACAAGGGAAACCTAAATTTTATTCCTTAGAGGATGAGGAATGCCACGTTTTTTGTATTGGCTAGCACAAACCATGGAAACAAAGACAAGCTATGCCTCAACATCCTTTGTCTTATAATATGTCCTTTCTTGGGGTGAATTCTTTCTCTAACAAGAATAATCAATCTTGGAATACCATGCCAAACCAATAATAGTTGATTTCCCAGTCATCTAATTAGACTCCACAACATGGGATGTAGCAACAACAACCATATCAAACCCCAAACTACAATCCATAGTGGTATTCCTCTCAAAACCAATGACCACCACAATGGCATGGAAACCAACAATTTGACATAACCAAAATGTCAGTTTTTTGCAACCAAAATAATATTTGCAATAACAATTAGCCATAATGTCAAACCCAACCATATCTGTCTCAACACAACCAAGAGTACCATAATTTCTTGCTCAACCTATAACCAATCCTTACAATAAGCATGTCTATCAAGCTTATACTAATGAATGTATTCAATACCCAACCTATGGAGTTGAGGTCAGTGATGTTCACCTACATTCAAAAAGAATGATTGCTAGACCATCATCCCCTCATATTAGAAAACTTATTGATGAGAAACTAGTAATAGAAACTATTGGAAATTCAATAAAACAACCTGAATAAGGAAATCTACAACCAGACATCACAAATAAGGAACCACAATTTCCAAAGAGACTAACAACACAAAAATTTCATTCTAAACCTGAATTTGATTTCTTGAGCCAAATTAAGAATGTTTGTGTCAAAATACCACTGATCCAAGCATTAAAGAATTTCCCATCTACACAAAAACTGTGAGGGAATTATGCCTCAAAAATATAGGATGAAAAGAAAAGATCCACAAACTATCCATGATTTAGGATAATTGGCTGACATTATGTTGGGCAACATAGTTGTTTCAAAGTATGCATGCCCTATGAGTCTTGTTGTAGATGTACATATTGATGACACACTCATCAAGAATACTTTGACTGAATTAGGAGTAGGCATCAATGTAATGACAAGGGACACAATACAAAAGCTTCAATTGATGGACTTGAGACCTACACTCACAATTCTATAATTAGCAAATAGGTCAATAGTCAAGCCAGAGGGTATTATTGAGGGTTTGGTCATCGCATTGGATTAATGGCAATATCCAAAAAACTTTATGGTTTTGCAACCTAAAGCCAACCTTGGAGGATATCCTTTAATCTTAGGAAGACCATGGTGTTCATTGGTCCTTCTATGAAACCTCCCTTGATCACCTCTTTACCAGATCTTCCTCCTTTCCTTGAGCCCATTGACATGCCTCACACAAAGGTGGTGTCTACTGTGGCTCCTTCTCCTTCTCTTGCTTCTTTTGCTTCTGACGTGAGGACCCCACATCTTCTACTTAAGTTAGAGCATGACCTCATTCCAAATGATGGTTGCAAAAAGTCTTCTTTATCTTTTGCACCTTGTTCTTCTTTGGCTTGTATCATTCTAGTGACGAGTATGATGCCTTTGCCCTCAGGGTTTATCATTTCCCCCTTTTTAGAGGATGTCACTGAATCTAGAGTTTCTCATCATCCTTTTTTTCAATCACAACACTTTACCTCAATGAAGTGTATGTTTGACTCGTTGGAGGATATACGAATTTGTCATCTATCTTTGCTAGATCGATGGCATTGAACTCGCACAAGCTTGTTGATGGAGACCTCAAGGGGGCTTCCTCTTTACCTCTTGTTACAAGTGAGTTGACAAGAATTGCTCTTGCTATCCCCCTATAGGCTCATCTTCCCCCCCCTACAATAATCTAGATTGGGAGAAGGATGAATTATTGGAGGTGTTGGACTAGAGCAGTACCTCTTCTTTATCTTTAGATTAGATTTATATGTTTTTTTTGTTTTCCCCCATGCTCTTTCCTGGAGGATCCTTGCTACCATTGTAGGTACTTGGATACAAAAGAGAAAATATTTCGTAAACTTCCTCTATTTGTTTCATCATTCTCCTATTTGACGTAAAAAATTTCTTTTTCACATTGGGAAAGATACAAAACATTGGGGCATTTAGGCCTCTTCCATGTTGACCCAACGTTTTATTTGTCTTCATGTGCTCTCCTTCTCGTTTCAATATATTTGAGGGTGATGGAATTTCATACATATTATACTATCTTATCTATGTGTATACATCTATGATAAGTTTTGACCCCAAATAATTGGATCCCCCTGTGATCTTGATTTCTTTGTCTTTGTTTTTCTTGATGTTGTGGATTTTATACATTATCCCTCGCATGATAATATTCCACGAATACATCTTGCAATGTATATCATGCCACAACATCTCTTTGTATTTCTCTTCTCCTTAGAATGACATGTGTTCCTTTGTGTATCACACATCATTCTAAGGGGGGGCTATCATAACTGCTTATTCTTATTTTTCAAAAAAAATTGTCTTAGCAACATATCTTGATGTCTCATAATCTCGTCATCTAGTTTGGGGGAAACCTAACTAGACTTATCTTTTCTATGACTATCCTACAACGTAGTTTGCAGTAGTCACATGCCTATTTACTTGTCGTATGGTCTCTAGCTTGCTAGTCATACCTATCAACAATGTCTTTTATCTGATCAAATTATGTCATGTCTACAAATCTTATCATGTCTTTTTTTTTTTTTTTCGCCTAACGTGTTTGTCTGCAATTAACATGTTTGTGGTGAGATTGTAGTCAACTTTACAAGATGGAAGACTTGTGTCCTCTTCATATCCTAACTCAGCTTCTCTATTGCATATATTAGATAAAAGGCTTGTTGTGTTATGGAGACCAATCAGACTTGGATAAAAGATCTTCAAAATTATCTTATTAACTAATTTGTTGAAAGTAATAAATATTTTTGTTGCACTTGTATCTAAAATATTAGTTATAAATAATTATTAAATGCTAGAAATGATCAGTTACAATAATTGTTTAAAGATAGCTATAAATAGTTATTGTAACCACCCAAAAGAAAATGTGTTATTGGGTACATGAGACAAAACCAATGGCCACGCTTTATTTGTAATTAATGGGACATGTGTGGGAACATATTCCAATACTCGGATTAGAGTTTTGAGGGCAGAAAATTGTGAAAAACATTAGCAAAAAATTACAGTTCTATGGCTAGAAAAATGTAGGAAGTGTCCCAGGTACCCACAACAAAGGTTGTGTAAAAATAGCAGTGAAAAACATAGAGAAACATGTTGTTACAGGTTGTAGTGGTTGTTGCATGCTTTGTAAAAGTTATTTACTAAAATTTTAATATATATTGGACCTTCTTGTTGGTGGATGTAGCCTGATTTTGGGTGAACCATGTTAAATATTGGTGTTCTTCTTTTGCAATACTTTTTTCTAGGTTTTATAAATCTATTGTGTTTTCACTTTTTTTTTGCATTTTAGTTGATAATTTATTCCCTCTAATCCTTAACAAGTGGTATCAAAATGGGTTTTGTTCAATTATCCTTTGTAGGAAGCTCTCACAGTTCAGTGGGAATCTCACGGTTGAGTGGGAGTAATGGTAGACAAGGGGAAGTTGAAGGTTGAAAAGTTCAATGGGAAAAACTATCGGTTATGGAAGATGCAGATGGAGGATTATCTTTATTAGAAGGATTTATGGTTTCCAGTAGAAGGGAAATCCAAGAAACCATCAGCAATGCTTGATGAGGACTGGGATATTTTGGATAGAAAGGCACTTTGTAGTATTCGTTTATGCCTAGCACAATCAATGGCATTTAATATTTCAACAGCAAAGACAATGGAAGATTTGATGTAGACCCTAGCGAAGTTATATGAAAATCCTTCCACTTCAAATAAAGTATTTCTTATGAAGCATTTATTTAATATGACAATGGTAGAAGGTGGGTTGGTTGTTGATCATTTAAATGAGTTTAATAGGCTTACCAATCAATTAACTTCTGTAAATGTTAACTTTGATGAAGAAGTTAGGGCTCTTTTGATTATGTTTTCTTTGCCTGAAAACTAGAAAAGTTTGGTAAAGGTGGTTAGTAATTTTGTTTCTAGTTTGAATATGGTAAAATTTGATAATGTTGTTGGTGTTATTTTGAGCAATAAAATTCATAGGAAAAGCTCAGGTAGTTCATCCACATTAGGTAGTATTTTGAATGCAAAAAGCAGAGGCAGAACAAAGGAGAGGAAAAAAATTCTAAAAGTCATGGGAAGTCACAAGGAAAATTAAAGGACAGGAGGTCCCAATCTAGAAACAAGAAGGATTGTTGGTACTGTGGTAAGCCAAGTCATTTAAAGAAAGATTGTTGGTCTCAAAAAAATAAAGGAGACAAAAAGGAAGGTAGTAAAGAGGAAAATGTGGTAAGTAATAAATCTGATAAAGATGCTTTGATTCTTTCCCTTGATAACATTGATGAATCTTGGGTATTAGATTCATGGGCTTAATTTCATGCTACATGTTATCACTTAAATCTGCACCCTATTGAATTTAGAATTCAAAAATCTAGTGAAACATGGGAATAATCTTAAAGTATGAATACCTTTAATGAGACCAAACCTCCGGAGAAGATCGGCTTCCTAACTAGTTATCAACTAATTACTAATTCTTTGTAAGGAAAAGGGAGAAGGATTTGCTAAAAATGAATAAAACTAAAATTGGTAAACACTACTTCCTAATGGTGATACACCTAATTAATAAAGACTTGAAAACTTCTGAGGACAAACACTTGCTTTTCAATGAATGGAATAGAACATTTACACAACCTATTACAGTAAGTTATATGCATAAATATTTCAAAAAAAGGTTTAAATTCACCTATCTTTCAGAAGGGAAAGGTTATTTTCACAATCTAAAATATATGTGCAATTACTAAACACAATCTCCAACCTGCATAAAAAAATTCACTTTGCAGAAAAGGCATAAAATGTGAGACAAAATTGCAAGGAGGCTAAAATACCTCACATGTGATTTGATCAATCACTTTGATAACACACAACTCTGCAAGAATAAAATGGCAAAAGCTTCAAGTATGGATATCCAAGGTCCTTTCTGAATTCATGTCAAAAGTGAGTTACAAAGTATGTTGTATTCTCCAAGAGATTGTCAAAAGTCATAAAGCAGAAAAGTACATATCAAGAACTACTCCAGAATGAGTTACAAATGAGAATATATCATCATCTCCAAGTAGCTCCACCAAAAGGGGCTCTAGAAGCATCTTGGGTCAGATGCAACAATAAATCCACAAATCTAGCTTCTAGATTTCATCCACAAAAGCTCTAAAATATTGAAATGGTCAAGTTTGACCATGTCAAACATGATGACAACTCAAAATGGCTCCAAAAAGCTCTCCAAAACTCATAAAAACCCAAAACAACTCCTATTTCTTTTCCATCTGTTTGCAAACTAATTCAACCTCCCTATATACCCTCCATGATCATAAATTCAAATATATCCCTCCTTTATGGCTTGGTCAAAACAAAAAGACAAGTATATCTTATTTTCTCCTATGCATTGAAAGCTTCTATAATTTTGCATTTTAAAATATAATGATTTAAATCAAATGATTTATAAATCATCATTTGGATTTAATCATTTACAAGATAGAAAAAATGCAAAAATAAAAGGTCTCTCATGACCATGAATCAACAAAGACAAAAGTAAAAATAGTCAAAGGTGACTAAAATGTCTAAGTTAAAAATTACATTCGAAATGCCTAAGTCATAGGCATGAAGGAAAATAAGGCATAAAGGTATTATTTGCATCATATATTGTAAGAAATAAAGAAAAAATGCCATATCCTAATCGTCCTCGACTTTACTTAGGGTTTCAACCCTAAAATGAAGACAAAAATGAAAAGCATTATCTATTGTTTTATGGAAGAAGCTAATACCGCATCGCCAAAGGTTTCCACTGGAGTTTTTTGAAGGAAAATTTAGAGGCTTTTAATGGAAAATTGCATGATAGAAGATGGTATCAAAACTGGGTAAGATTTTGTATGTAATACTTGCATCATTTTTTTTTCCTCTATGAACAAAAAACTCATTTTGAGCTCCATTTTCAGAAAGATAAAGAAGATACTTTGCTTTTGTATTTTCTTTGTTCATATTTGAGCCTTTATCTATAAATGACTATGATCCTCCTTGATATAAATGGGGATATATTTGACCTTCTTAGTACTTTTATTTTTTTATAGCCATGAGCATGCTACTGTAAATGTCAAGCATCTTGCTTCTATTTTTGGCCAAGACTCTTGCATTTTTTGTATTCGGTTATCAAGTGCAAAGATTCAAGGGCTTTTAAATTCAAAGCTCATGGCTCCATTGTTCTATTTGTTCTTCTAATTGTGGCTTTCATTTTAGTCCTCTTTCCTGTTTGTGATTTTTTTTTTGCTAAAACAACTTTGTATTAACATCTTAACATCCTCATATTTTGAAGAATTACCTCCATTTTGCAAAGATTGAAATTAATAAGAAACCTAGGCCACGGATATGCATCCTTTGTATAATAATTGCATTCTCCAGAGGTGTACATGATTCAGCTCTCACATTTTGTTAGAAAACCTTGAAGGGTTCGTTCATTTCCACATATGGTATTTGGGTTATCTCAACTCGAGGGTTTTCATAGCTTATTAGTAACAAGTTTCATTATGATTCTCCATAGATTCTCAACCCCTGTGGGAGCCACATTTCCACCACTCATTTTAAATAATCAATTGGTCTCAACCCTTGTGGGAGCCACATTTCCACCACTCATTTTTAATTGAATGAAACAAAGACATGATTGCACCTATAGCTGCACATGAAGCAAACAAGTTAGAAAAAAACATGTATATTTTAGGTGTGTTTGATGACTCCAATGGTTTTTTGGACACCTAAAATGTACACATAACTTTTTAATACACATTATGATTAGTTTTTACATGGATAGGGTGAATGTGTATGTAATGTTTGTAATCAATCATTGCTTAGAGTAAACTCTAACACTATTGCTTACTTCTTTTTCAGGAACAAGAACTAGGAGCACAAGATGAAGCTCGAGGCAGTAGCAAAACAAAATGACACCAATCAAGACTAGTCATTCATAGGCAATGGTTGGTTACCTTCTTTCTATGCACATTCATTTTTTTTCTTTACTTATTCATGTATGAATATTTTCATAATTTGTATTGAATAAGAAAAGGTTAGTCTCATGGCTTGTATGAGACAATGTACACTTATACATAATTCAATAAATATTACTTTATTTTGAAAAGATCATAATCTTTCTTCTATTACATGCATGTGTATGAATGTATTGATCTGTAATTGTAATCTTTTCTAGATTTTTCATTTATACATTTGAATGTAATGTAGGAAAGGTAATAAATGTACCTAATTTTCTCAGTTTAAAATCAATACACTCCACCTGATTGAACCTATGGGTGAAAATATGGTAACACTACACACCATAGAAGTTATTTTCTTGATTATGTCCAAGGAGATTTTGGTATGGTTTACTTGGGAGATAATGAACCTTGTCAAATTGTTGGAAAGGGAAGAATCAAGATTAAGTTGTAGAATGGGAATCATTAGTTTTAAGAGGTAAGGTATGTTCCAAAGTTAAGAAGAAATTTAATTTTAGCAGGGAAACTAGATGATGAAGGTTGTGGTTTTACATTTAGTGATAAAAACTACAAGGCTACAAAAGGTTCCTTAGTGGTAGCAAAAGGTGTGAAAGTAAGAACCTTATATCTTTGTATAAATGATACTATTCCTTCTACTTTAGTTGTTGCAGAGAAAAGTCAATGTTCAGAAATAGTTATTGCAGTTTAGCAAGCAAAAAATTAGATAGTTGTTGGTGGTTCTGAATTAACATTGTGGCATAATAGACTTGGGAATATGAGTGCAAAAGGTATGAAAGTACTTCATTCTAAGAATGTTTTACTAGGTCTAAATACTGTGGCATAATAGACTTGAGCATATGAGTGCAAAAGGTATGAAAGTACTTCATTCTAAGAATGTTTTACTAGGTCTAAAATGTGTTAATATGGATTTATGTGAAAGTTGTGTGTATGGAAAACAAAAGAGAGTTGGTTATCTCAAGGATGGGAAGCAAAAGAAAAAAGAGAAATTTTGGAGCTTGTGCATACAGATGTATGGGGACTAGCTCATGTATCTTCTCTCGGTGGTTGTTGGTATTATGTTACATTCATAGATGATGCAAATAGGAAGGTTTGAATTTAATTTCTTAGGCATAAATCTGATGTATTTGAAACTTTTAAAGAAACTTGGTTGAAAATGAGACAAGTACAAAAAGTTAAACTATGTCAAATCTAATAATGGTGGTGAGTATTGCAACAAAGAGTTTGAAGATTATTGTTCCTCTAATGGAATTCATAGGAAAAAATGATTTAAAGGACTCCACAAGAAAATGGAGTGGCTGAGCGCATGAATAGAACAATAATGGAGCATGCACGAACTAGGAGATTGCATGCTAGGCTACTTTTAAACATGTGGGCAGAGGCTATAAAAAGTGTTGTTTATTTAATTTTAATAGAGGTCCTTCTAATCCTTTAAGCTGTGGTATTCTAGAGGAAGCATGGATGGGTAAGAAGGTGAGTTATTCTTTTTTCAAAACCTTCATTTGTGAAGCATTTGCACATATAAATTCTAAAAATAGAACCAATCTAGAAGCTAAATCAAAGAAATATATATTTGTTGGATATGGCATTGATGAATTTGGTTATAGGCTTTGGTATTTTGAAAATAAAAAAATTGTGAGAAGCAAGGATGTCATATTCAATGAGAAATTGTTGTACAAAGATCAACTGCAACAACATGAGGAGAAAGAAAATAATTATTTTGTGTTGAATGAAAATTCAAACAATGATGTTCCAGTGGTTCTTCATGCTCCACAACAACACCAACAAAAAATACCACAAACTCTTGTGAATGTTAGACGATCTTCAAGGATAAGTAGACCTCCAAAAAGATTTTCTCTTTTTTTGTATTCTATTTTATTAACTAATGTTGGTGAACCAAAATGTTATGATGAAGCTATGGAAGTGGATGCCAAGGTTCAGTGGGAGCATGGAATGGAAGAAGAAATGGTCTCCTTGCTGAAAAATCAAACTTGGGAACTATGCAAATTGCCTACAGGTAAAAAGACTTTACCAAACAAATGGGTTTATAGGATGAAAAAGGAAGATGGAGGTAAGAAAATATTTAAAGCCAGGTTAGTTGTAATGGGATTTGTATAGAAAAAGGACATTTATTTTGATGAAATATTTTCTCCAGTTGTTAAAATGACTTCTATTCATACTATTTTAAGTATTGTGGCTACTGAAGATTTGCATTTGGAGCGACTTAATGTTAAAATCGTCTTTCTCCATGGTGATTTGGAAGAAGAAATATATATGGAACAACCACAAGGATTTGAGGTTAAAGGTAAGGAGAAACTAGTGTGCAAATTGAAGAAAAGTTTATATGGCTTAAAGCAAGCACCTCGACAATGGTATATTAAATTTGATAGTTTGATGGTTGAGTATGGCTACAACCAGTGTAATTTAGACCATTGTATTTATTTTAAGATGTTATATGATGATAACTACAATATTTTATGTTTATATGTTGATGATATGCTTGTAGCGAGGTTTAACATGGATCACATAAGGGAGTTAAAACAATAGTTAGCAAATTAATTTTCTATGAAGGATTTGGGGGCAACAAAACAAATCCTTGCTATGAAGATTACTAGAGATAGGAAAAACAAAAAAAAAAATTATCTTAGGCTGATTATATTGATAAGGTGTTGCAGAGATTTCATATGGAGAATGCAAAAGTTGTTAGCACACCTTTGCTTAGTCATTTCAGTTTGACTAAAGATATGTGTCCAAAGACACAAGAGGAGGAAGAAAAAATGTCCAAGGTACCATATGCTTTAGCTATAGGTAGTTTAATGTATGTCATGGTATGCATGAGATTGGATTTGCACATGACGTAGGAGTTGTTAGTAGGTATATGAGTAATCCCAGAGTTGAGTATTGAAGTGAAGTAAATGGATTTTTAGGTATTTGAGAAGTACATCCAATAATTTTTTATCTTTTTGGGGCTCTAATACTAATTTAAAAGGCTATGTTGACTCATATTTGGAAAGGGATATTGATACCAAGCGAAGTACCACATGTTATGTATTTACAATTAGTGGGACAATAGTAAGTTGGATTTCTCAGAGCAAAAGGTGGTTGCTTTATCCATCATAGAGGTAGAGTATGTAGTTGCAATAGAGGCAAGCAAAGAGATGATATGGCTACAACTTTTCATGGAAGAGTTGGGAAAACAACACATTGAAAGTTACTTGTTTACGAACAATCAAAGTGATATACATCTTGCAAAGAATTATGCCTTGCAATTGAAAAAAAAACACATACAGTTGAGATATCATTTTATTCGGTTGATGTTGGAGGATGGAAAAGTAAGGCTAGAAAATATTCATACAAATGACAATCCAACAGATATGTTTACGAAGGCGGTGACAAGGGAGAAGTTGAGCTCCTCTTTAGCTTCAGTTGGCTTTCAAGGTTGAATTTATCTAAAATAGAACAATAGGTTCCAAGGTGCTTATTTCTAGTAGGAGTTGCAGGGGCAACGGTGTTATGATTTGTCTCCAAGTGGGAGATGGTATGGAGTGGAGTCTGATTATTCTCTAAGTGGGGGATTGTTGTGTTATGGAGACCAATCAGACTTGGATAAAATATTCAACATTGTCTTATTATTAATTTGTTGCACATAGTAAATATTTTTGCTACACTTGTATTTAAAATATCAATTACATACAACTATTAAATGTTGTAAATGATCAGTTACAATATTTATTTAAAGAAAACTATAAATAGTTATTATAATCGCCCAAAAGAAAATGTGTTATTGGGTGCATGAGACAAAACCAATGGACACACTTCATTTTTAATTAATGGGACATGCATGGGAACATATTCTAATACTCGTATTAGAGTTTTGAGGGTGGCAGGTTGTGAAAAATGTTAGCAGAAATTTACAATTTTGTGGTTGGAAAAATAGAGGAAGTGCCTCAGGTACCCTCAGCAAAGGCTATGTAAAAGCAACAGTGAAAAACGTGGAGAAAAACATTGCTATAGGTTCCAGTGGTTGTTGTATGCTTTGAAAACGTTATTTACTGGAATTTTAATATATATTGGACCCTTTTGTTGGTGGATGTAGCCCAATTTTTGGTGAACCACATTAAATCTTGGTGTTCTTCTTTTGAAAAAAATCCTAACTCTATGGTCACTAGTATGTTACACTTTCACT
This sequence comes from Sequoia sempervirens, assembly GCA_007258455.2. Taxonomy (NCBI): domain Eukaryota; kingdom Viridiplantae; phylum Streptophyta; class Pinopsida; order Cupressales; family Cupressaceae; genus Sequoia; species Sequoia sempervirens. Next base: position 92,896 of record VDFB02329176.1, on the reverse strand, counting down.
TTCCTGCAAAGTGTAACACCTCTGTGGCTATAGAAACACCAAAAATTCCTTCTTGCGTGCCTTTTCTTCATTCTTTCACTAATTCCTTCATTCTATTCAATCTATATTCTCTTAGTCTTGCATTCTCTTCAATCTAGCTCTTATTTTGACATTATCATTCTTTCTCGCAAGATTTATTGTGTCTTGGCTTCTACACCAGCACTTTGGCTTTCTCTTGGCATGCTTAGGAGGTTACATGCTCTTCCTTTCGACTTTCTCATTTGCCAAAGGAGGGTAATTGTGATCTATCTTATATCATCATCTTTATTTTGATAGCATATTTTCATTTTAACTTGTCTATTGTCCTATCTATCTATTTATCTATCTTTCTATCTGGTTGTCTGTAGAGGTGGGAACACCCACACGAGGGTTTGACTAAAACAAACCCTTAAACAACCCCAACATTTTTTACTATTTACATGTGTACAAGTTGTTGATTTGGAGTGTTGTGGGAGGCTTCATAGTGTTAGACCTCTTATAAGTTATTTCTCCTCTTTTCCATCTTGTCATTTCATTTCATTTTATTTTAATCTTCGCATTCTAGTTCTCTTATGTTATTTATATCATTTTCATTATTTTGTTAGTTTAGCAAAACTTCTAGATTTTAGTCTCCATGTAGCTAGTAGACACTTTGTCGTCTCTATCAACAAGTTCTATTCTTGGACCATATGAGACTACAACATTCCATGGGCATGTCCACACACCACACTGTCATCCTTTGCCAAGAGGTAGGCCTCTTACTCATGAGACTTATGAAGTTTTCTCTTTCGATCACTAAAATCTTATTTTGAAATTTGTCATAAAACACAAAATATAATCAAAACTCCTGTGTCCCTTCATCCTTGTCACCTAAGTTTTTCCCTTGAGGTAGTTGAGGAACACTCATCCCTAAGGGAGAGGGAGGGTGTCATTTTTCCTCCACTATAGTCAGTAAAACAATAATCAATTAAAGTTGATTATGTGGTGTAATAATAATAGTATGTTTAATATGCATTTGTCATCTACCAATAAGCATATTATTCCTTGTAAATAAAAAATAGTCTAATGATCATTATAAAGGAGATCATAAGATATTTTTATGAACATAAGCATGAATAATTTATCATTTGTCTTTCAAGGGAAAAAAAATCATGTTACTAATCGTCATTATGGCTGAAGTGTTAGGTAGATACATAAGTAAAGTAAGGGTTGCAGGTCTTTGGAAAGGGGTCAGTATAGCTTAAGGTATGGAGACTTTTACACATCAACAATGTATTGATGACACATTATTGTTTGGGGAATCTACTATGCAAGAAGCACATTTCATACGTTCATCCTTAGATAAATACTGCTAGGCTTCGGGATAAAAACTCAATTGGAATAAATTTGATATATTCTTCTTAACAAAAAGTCAGACAAACAGAGAGAAATAGCAAGAATTCTTGCAATTAAGGTGGGAAAATTACCTGGGAAGTTCTTGGGTACTCCCCTTTTTGTTGGTACTTACATATCTAATCTTTTGGATCATTTGCTTGATAGCTATTTGGGAAGAATGAAAAGGTGGAAAGGTAGATAGTTGACCTCAGCAGGTCGTATTCTAATGCTCAACTTAGTTATTTTAGCTATCCCAATTATATTCTATGATGTGTTTTGAACTGCCTTAAAAAATAATCTCTATAATAGAACAAAAAATGAGGAAATGTTTTTGGAATGGAAGTAGTGAGAAGGATAAGATTCCATTGTTGGCTTGGAATAAAATTTGTCAGCTAAAACTAGTCAAGGGTGTTGGGCTAAGGAAATGGAGTTTAATGAATGAAGTTATGGGTGCCAAATTAATTTGGAGTATGTTTAGTAAATTTGATAAAAAATGGGCTCAGATATTGCAACATAAATATTTGGATAACCAGAATAAGTAAAGGATCCTAATGATCAAAAACCCTCCACAAGGATCGGCAATATGGAATTTTATTCTCTTGTAGAAAAGTCATTACGAATCATTTTACTTAGTAGCTAGACTTAGGTAAACTTGTCAATTTTTGGGAAGATTCTTGGGAAGGTTACCTGGTACTAAAAGAAGATCATCTAGTAGAAGTACAAAGAATAATAGAGGAAAAATGAGGAATGCAAGTAAAAGATATGTTGATTAAAAAGTGTATTGATGGGCAAGAAGTATGGGCTTTGAAACCATTAGAGGGTCTTAACTTGAATGAAGAATTGTGTGGGCTGCTAGCGAAGATTTTGGAAGAAAGGAAAATCCTACTAATGGGAGATAGAGATGAGATGATATCGTGTGGGTCCAAAAATGGGGTGTATAATGTCAAATTAGGCTACAAGTTTTTGGAGGTGGAGATGGAGAAGCTGGAATGGCCGCAACACTTATGTTGGAATAAGAATTTCCTACCAAAGGCGGGCTCTTTTTCTCGGTTGACTCTAAAGGGGATTATTTTGATGAGTGCAAGACTTAAGAAAATAGGTTTCCAGTTCTCGATTCTTTGTCTGTTGTGCAGAAAAAGTGAAGAATATTTGGACCACCTCTTGTTACATTGTGAATTAATGAATGGATGTTGTAGGCATTTTTGAAAAAACTAAACTGGCAGACCCTCTGCCTTGTTCTTTGCTGGAAATGTTTTAAGGATGGAGGAAAAATGTTAAGAAATCCTCCAATTCCAACATATGGTAAGTTAGCCCCTTGCTATTAATTTGGGAAGTTTGGAAAGAGCATAACCGTAGGATCTTTCAAAGTTAAGTACTTAATCTAATTTCCTTGCTTCGTAAAATAGAGGTGGAAATTTTGGAGGTGGTAAATATGGCAACAGTGCGACAAAATCTAGTCAAATTTCCTTTCAGTCTAGCAGATTATAGTTTGCAGCGTTAGTGGCCAATGCTCAAGCTATCGCCCACTCATGGTTCGGTGAGGCTAAATCAAGTATAGTGACAGACATGAATATTGGTTGGCTCAGACCAAAAGCAAGTTGTGTAAAAGCTAATTTCGATGGAGCAGCAAAGGGGAATCTTGGTCCTTTTGGGGCAAGTTGCATTCTCAGAGATGAAAATGGCAATATATTGGGGTTGAGAGTTTAGAAACTATAAGAAGGTATAAATAATGAAGTAGAGGTGCGAGCTGCTTTGTTGGCAGTGAGTTTGGCAAGTAAATTTTCAATTCAATATTTGCATTTGGAGAGAGATTCACAAATAATAATTAATGCAATTTCAAATAGAAGCTCATATGTGTGGAAAATAAACAAATTTATCAAGTTTAGACAGAAGTTGCAACTATTCAAGGATTTCAAATCTCACATACATACCTGAATAACAATAGTGCAGTCGATGTTTTAGCAAATTGGAAAATTTCCAATGGTATGGACAATATCTAGTTTGCGGGGGATATGTTTGTTTGAAATTGTGCTTGTTGGCTCAATAAAATTATGGAGGTGTAGCTAATCTTGATGGAGAGTGAAGAATTGAAGAGCTAATCATGAATGGCATTCTATCCTTGGTGTAATGTTAAGGTAATATATTGGTGGCTACATAGAGAGACTAGTAATATTGGCGAATGGATCTTGCTAGCCCTAAAATAGGTGGGGGTATTTGGTGGAGGAATCAAGCAAGTTTAGGATGGTTACCATGCGTAGTGGATGCTATGTAGGTGTGAATAAAGGTGTACTGTAGGAGGGGAAGTAGATTTTAAAAAGAGAGGCAACATTGAAGGCTTAAACTTGAGGAATGCAAAAAAAGGGTTGTATGTAAAAATCAAACCAAGTTGGGTTGTATATGATTTGTAACTTTTGGAAAATTAATAAAAGATGATCCATAAAAAATTAAGCAACGAATGATCTATCCTTTCCAACCTTGCTTTTTAGATGATTTATTAGGGCGATAACCATCCATCATAAGTAGGTGCTTTTACACTCAATAGATTTAGAGATTACTTGAAGTTCAAAAAAATGTTAGATAAAGCAACATTCAATATAAATAAAAATACAATAGCCAAAAGATATTTTGAAATTTTATTCAATTCTATATTGTTTATGGATGTGTAAGACTTTGAAAAAATTTACCCTTACCTTTTTTATTCACATTGTCATCCTTATCTTAGCAAAACAAGAATGAATTTTTCTATTTCAATATAACAAGAATGAGAATTAGTTGAGATAAATAATGACTTCCATAGGTGGTAGTGAAAAAAACCTATGTATTTTATCAATAATTCTTGGATCTATTTATCTATTTTGATGCACCATTTTTATTAAAATATCTTATGCTTCTAGATTATTACTAGTTGTAAAATAACAATATTTAAATACCTTGTAACTCAAATTTTATCAATACCCCAATCATTCAAACTCATCTAAGGCTCCTATTAAATTATTCACATTGAAGGTGGTCTTTATAATCTTAGAACCTTTTTCATGAATTAACTAGGATACAACTATAGTAATAAAGTTTTGATTTTAGGGTCCAAGTTGTTCCGTAGTATCATACCAAAGGAAACTTTATTGTATGATATGTGGGAAATAAATGTAGAAGAAAAAAAAAACTATGAAGATGCTCCAAAGTTGTTAAAGAACCTGATAGCATTAGACTCAATGATTTTAGGGAAAATTAACTATTTGACTAGATATATGAATATCAATGCTTCAACCTTATTCACCTCTTTCCTAAAAAATGGTATGCAAATCATAAATTATTTGGGAAAAAATAACTTAGAGTTCCAACATCAATTGTCTTTAATCAAGAAAATACAAATTACTAGACACACTTGGCCCAAAAATGCATACCTAAATTTAGTACAATAAGTTTAATTGGAGATTGAAATCCTTATAAGTTGTCTTGTTCTAGAAAATTGTCATAAATATCCTATTCTTAACACATTTTTGTTCCTTAATACTATCTTGATATTAGGACATAGATGAGATGTAATGTAGATTTAAACCATAACTCAATCACTTTCCAAAGTATTTATTATTATAACACATGAAATGCAAAACTTTATCGCATTCATATATCCTTACTAAGTTCATTCAACGACAAATAATTCTTTTTAAAACATCAACTCTATCTTTATTGTAAATAAACATGATTATTTTTACTTCCATAATATCACACTCTAATGGATAATCATTTTTTGACATAGTGGAAATAAAAAATTCAAAATATTTGCATCCCTTAAAGGCCAAATAGCTTCTAACATCATCCCAAGTTGGTTGTAACCTAACAAGAACGCTAACATCTTAAACAAAAGGACTAATTCATATCAAGATCATATTTATATCCCCAATCTAATAAGACGTTAAGGAATAGGATGACCCTTGTTCAATTATGGTGGAACCACCTGTTGAGGGTGTTTTGACACACTCATCAACATGCAGGTAGAACATCAAATGCACCACCTCTCCTAAAAGGTAACCAACCTCAAGAGATTGATAACCCCAAGGTCTCTTTGTGTCAAGTAATGGTAATGTTGGATAATTTAGTGGCTTATGCAGTTGTACCTATATAAGGGGCTACTGGTAATCAAGTAAACAAGTGGTTAATCACACTAGGAGTTTAGCAAATAAAATAAAGAATTCATAAATGACCACTCCAGTCACCTATTACATAAATAAATATTTTCAATTTTATAGCAGCAATAGAACAACTTGCAAACATGAAAAATCTGATTTATAACAACTACTTGATTAAAATGAGATTCTATTCTAACCTTAATCTACTCCTAAACTAACTAGAATTGTGAAAAAAGAACAAAAGATGAGGGATAAAAGAGAAAATAAATTGAAAATAAAGAGGATGAGTTTTGTATTTAATTTACCATTCATTATCTTGAAAGATTTAGTGGAATTTTAGTTAAATTACAATTCCATGACCAGTATTTCATCCAATCATAAACATTACAAGTGCAAGATTCTAAGGGATTTTATGAAAATGACCAATAAACTTTGTAAAACTACCATATTGAATGTGCAAGTATTACACAATATTTGAAAAACCCATTATAAAAAATATAAACAATTAATCATTTCATTTAATTTTACCAAACAATCGAGATTAAAACTGAAAATACAAATGCATCGCCATCCACAGTGAAGAACTAACAAGATATAGGAAAAATCCAACAGAAATTCACACTAAAAATTATCCTTTATTTTTGTCTTTTTTTCTCTTCCCTAAAAATTGCTCTCCTAAATTCTTCCATGAACATGTATGCAATGGGCATCACCGCACCAAGACTAAAACCCAAAATCTGACACAATGAATAAAAAGTGGCCAGGAAATGATTTGCAAAAAAATTTAATTTGAAAGGTTCCTGGTCACTGGGGCTAATATGAAATCTTGAACCTCCTGCCCTAGCTAGATGAGGTGGAAGCAATTTAGCTTTGAAAAAAGACTTCAACTTTGCATATTCCTACTTCATTTCCTCAAGGTTGATAGGCACCAAGTCCTCACTCGGTTCACTCAAGTAAAAAATATGTTGAATATCATCTATGTTAATGCTTAACAAAACCTTTCCATCATTATCCCTAATTACCCGTGTGATAGGGTCATATCTTGCAACTACTACCCTAAGCAGGTCTACATCAAGGAAAACATTCAGTACCACTAGCTTCCCCATATCATACATCCATCCATTTGAAAAAGGGTGAGGAAAATTCCTCTATCCATACCATAATCTGAACATTTCCAAACCTTTGAGAGGAACCCTAACATCGGCTATGTTGGAACAATTGTATACTAACCTCTCCCCTAGGATTTTCCCTTGCATCAGAACCAATCCCTTCTTTCTATCATTCGTTGACAAGGGCAATTGATCTAGGAAATCATCATACAGGTTTCTTTTTAAATAGTCAATATGGCTAGAATGTTGCTTGGGTGGTGCCATCTTAGACAAACTATGGCTTCTTATAACTTCACACTTCAAATAGCTAGGACTAACCAAAGATATGAAATTGTAGAACAAAATATTGCAATTTCTCACAATTTAAATAAACTATAGCCCTAAAATGTTTATCAAAAATCCCTATGATAAGTACAACAAATCTTTTCCTTAATTCAAGCATAGAGTGACCAGGAAACACAAAAATTAACTCACTGCTCTTTTCACAGAAATCTTAAATTTTGGCTATCAGGGTTCACAACCTTGCTCTCGACTCTGAAACTACTTCACAGAATACCTGAATGCTTTGTGACACACATAAAGTAGGAGAATTGATTTTATTTCAATCAAATTGTGCCAGTAAATGTCTCATCCACCATTAAAGCTCACTTGCACACTGCACGAACAACTACAACCATATTTGATGCAAATTTAAATTTGAGCCATCGATCCTTCAACATAGTCATCAACCCTATCATTAACCCTCGAGCAACTTTTCCATCAAGATTATAACACATCCATCGATTTGAATCACATGCATCTTAAGAGCACTTTAGTAACCAACCTTTTAATGTATTTAAGGCTAGATTAATGTTCCATGATATTTCCTTTATTCTTTCGGCTTCATCAGATGAGACACGTGGCAATTGCCCATGATATCGCGATCGATGGTGGGGCCATCATGGGATGGTGGGGAATGGCTGAGATCAAATGGTAGTTGATCAGCAGTCATGCAATTTCATCCCCTAGAAGGACATGTGGCACCTGCCCATGATATCGCAATCAGTAAAAATCTTGTAGCTTCTGATCACGCGATGGTGGGAAACTGTTGATATCCAAAGGAAATTTGATCAACGGTAGCGTGAATTCAATCCCTTCTACAAAATAAAAAATTCATTGAAAAGGATGAGGGGACATCACTAGACCAATGGTAAACAATGACATAAGTTTTTTTTTAAAAGATGAAACACGGGGCCAATCGAGACTTAGGAAATAAAACCTTTTGGATGAAATAACGTATTAAAATTAAAGGGACTTGGCCTAGATGAAATGATATGACATAAGTTGTTTTAAAACCCCATAAAAAGTAACAGTGAAATAGAACCCCACCAAAGCGTGAAATAAACATTAGGGTTTTACATGAAGATAAAGTTAAAACCCCAACCCTTAGAAAACTCAAACACCATGAAAGACCAGAGACATAAGGCAAGGCATAAGCGGAAAACAAGGACAAAAATACTGAAGTTCCATCAGTGGCTCTAGTTGGGGACGTTCATTCCACTCGAATGAAGCGAGAATCCAGAATCTCAAGTAGATCAGACCAAGATGCACAAACAACCAAAAAGGGATTGTTCGGAAAAAACAACCCCAACTATGTACAAAATATACAAACCTCATAGTTTTTGTTCATATACACTTTTTCTATGGCCTTGGCTTCCAAAATGAGACCTCTCCTAAATCATAACTACTTAATTGTCATTTGTAACTTTTTGTTTCTTGTATGCAATCATGATCCATGTTGGATCAATCATGATGAGCAAAACCCCTACATGAAAGGTTATGAGCATAGCAATTGTATCTCGATCACATGATATGAGGGTTCCATTGCTATCATAAACCTCTTGTAATGACATGTTTTCAATGGGAATATTATTTGTTTCAACTAGAGTTGATGTTTCTTGAATGTCTTTTCCTTTTATGCCTTTCCTTAAAACATCATGCATTGAATGTTATCTAGTGACTTGTTCACCTAATGTTTGATTGTGAAGGCCTTGAATAGAGCCTTGTGCAACTTTAGATTTCGTTTTTGTTGTTGTCCTTCATGAGACCATTGTAGCATGCATTGTTGGTTGTCCTTATCAATGACAATGATCTTTACCTATTGCATTCACTTTCACCACTACACCCATGAATGAATAATATCAATCCCCTTTGCCTCTTGTAGCTCTTGCAAAGGTGTTGTCCTTGTACTTGTATCATGACCTTGATTCAACCATTTCTCTTCTTTTGCTATGTGTAATAAATACACATAGTCTCCTCATTTTATCTTTATTGAACAACCACCTATCACAAATGTGGGTGACCTAACAACTCATGTTCCTATGTGATTTGTGACTATCCAATAGGGTTATGGTGAGAGGGGCTTGAAAAATACTTGAAATGCTTCCTCATTGTTTAAAATATGCATAATTGAACTTGATGCATCTATGAAGTCACTTCCTTTATAAATAGATCATGGATCTTCCTAAGAAGATTGGAGGACATATCAACACAATATGTTGCATCTTTTGAATCTATCCTTTCCTGTCTTATCTTATGTTCCTTTTCTGTCATGTCTTATGTTACTAGTCTTTTAATGTATTGGGAAAATCCTAAGGTTGGGGTTTTGTCTTTGACTGAATCCCTTTATCTCTATGCCCTCTACCCATAACCCTAAACCCTTAACCCTTAACCCTTAACCCTTAAACCCTCTACCCTCTCTCTCTCTCTCTCTCTCTCTCTCTCTCTCTCTCTCTCTCT